>JAZGTI010008018.1:0-20756 GCA_036877585.1 Botia kubotai
TCTCTCTCTCTTTCTGACCGCAGGCTAAGTGAGTAGCGGGCCGGGCCGGACTCCCTCAGTGGCAGCTAATGTTCCTGACCCAGCACTCCCTGAACCACCTGAGGCCCCGCAGGTCTGTGAAGGGCCGCCCGCTCGAAGCTCTCCTGACGGCTGCTGAGGAAATTTGCAGGAACAACTGAAGAGGCCTTGTGTTTATTCAGCTCTCTTTAATGAGGAGAGAGAGGGATTATCACGGGCCTGGATCTCCACTGGAAGGAGAGGGGGAAAAAACAAAAAAGAAGAGAGAAAGAGAAAACGACTGCTCCACATGTTGTTCTACCTCTGACCACTCCAGCAGATTTGAAACACAAGGGAGGGGGAACAGAAGGAGAGCGCAGAGCCTGCTGTGCTGATGTATTTCTAGGCTGCTTTCTGTACCTCCATGTCCAGATGTTCCTACTACAGGGCCAACAGTGGAGGAGACGCATCAGGAGCTAGACATGCTTTAGACAGGGTGGGCTGAGGATGGTGGAAATCTAACACCTGATCGAGTCGGCTTTCAGTTGAACTGAACTCCTCACAAAACCGTTTACCTTGATTTGTGCTGGGGGTTGTTTCCTGAGTCAGTCCTACAAGTTTCAGTGTGTTATTACTTCAGTGTTTTCACATATTTTCATTGTAATTGTACCTGAAGCAAAAAGTTCACAAGCCAGTTCACATTTAAATGTAAAAAAGTGGATATTAAAATAAAATACTGCAGTGAGTGTAGCTTTTAATATTGCTCAGAATATTAAATATGAATATCATACAGACAACAGCTTTTCCAGAAAAAGTTTATAATCAATAATGGAAATGACCCACATAAACTGATTAAATACCTATAAATAAATGTCACTTCTGGTGAAAGTGTCTGCCAAATGTAAAAATGTTTTTAAGACATGATCTAATAGTGTAACTTGACATACCGTAATAAAAACATGACCTGAAACTAAGAATGCAAGAACAAAAGACTTCCATCTAGATCAACAAATAAAACGGTTGCATACTGAACCAACCTAATTACCAGTTTTATCTGTCAACTTATCAAAGAGTCAATATCCAATAACACACATCACCAGTATATGTTCTCTGGACAGCAGGTTGACTGTTAAACAGTGAGACAGGGAGCATCAGTGGATCAATAACAGTGTCTGTCGTCCACTCATTGAGGAGGGCATTAGGACTGCTCATGCTGTATCATGTATCCTCCACTGATGCAGGTCAGAGGTCATGACCTCTGAACCTACAAAACACGGCTTACATATGAATCCAACCCAATTGCCAGAGGCTGGAACCCTGAGCAGAGCAATGACCCCTTCCTCCACACCTCAGAACAGAAGTACAAACAACTCACTGCCTTATAATCCACACGACAAGCTCAACCTCAGACACTGCGTGACCTGTGATCTTTGACCTCCAGCCAGTGTCTCCAAGTTCAAGGCTGGGTGGGTGTGGGTGTGAGATACGAGTAGATTAGAGGGAGTGGACAGGCAGAAAGAACCATGGATCAACGTTGGTTAACAAAAGAGGAGACTGTTAGTGTGTGTTTGTGGTTTGCTGAAAAACATGTTGCCAAACACTTTCACTTTCCATCTGGCCCTTCTGAGAGAGCAGGCCTGTTGCTTTACAAGTCTACCACTTCAGAGCCATAAAACTGCACTTGAGTGGCTTAATAAATAAAAGAGAAACAGTATGCCACTTCATTGGTGTTGATTAGCAAAACCACATAATGTTGATATTCAATTATGTGAGATTGCCTCAACATCTGTTTTTTACACTAAAAGTGTCTTTAAATTTCTCATAAAAGACAGCCTGATATTTATATGGTAATTACTCGCTTGCATTTAAAACAGTGGGGCTCTGATATAAAGTGTTAAAAAAGCAGCACTCTCTTCAGAATCATATGTCTTGGTGGGAAGTGTGAAACCTAAGAGATTTTTTCAGGAATCATTAAAACACAATGTTGTGGCACCTTCTCACCTTGAAAGAAACTAAATACATGCAAATGCTTTCTAAAACCAAATGTTTAAAACCTCCCCAGCATTTCTCTAAATACTGCATGAAAAACAGGAGCCCAATTCCCTTAAGTAAGCTCATTAGCTAATTGGAAAGCTGAGATTATATAATACAAAAATTATGAATGTATTCAATTATTAATAATATTATACTGCTGAATAAAATAAACAGCACAGTGTTGTAGTTTACTCTGCTGGTCTGGTACATCAGATCTCTGTTCCAGCTTCTGTGACGTTTTGTCATGCAGTGGCATCACATTTTTACCCACAGTTCTCAGTGAGTGACAGAGGCCAGGAATAATAGATGACAAATGACTCCAGTGTGAGAGATCAATATTGTAGTGTGCTACTTTAGATAAACTGTCAGATCTAAACCTGCACAGATGTCTTTGCCACAGTGATAATTCACTTTTCCAGCTAAATGCACTGAAGGCATTGTGGAAAAGAGACTTAAATTTGCAGGTTACAGATTCCACGTTGTGAAACTGCACACAGTATGTCGACAAACTTCTCAGAATGTTTTTTGCGTTTTCACACTCACCAACAGCCGACGAAGAGCAACTGCCAAAATCCTATTCCTTGTTTCTTCACAGACCTAAAAAGGACACACAAAGAAATAATCATAATCAAACAGCCTTCAATCAAATCTGAAATTCAATTTTCCTCATCCACTTCAATCAGCCGTCTCAAAGAAAACACCAAGGACTGATCAGCATTCTTATTCACACACTTCCTGACTGTTCCCCATCATTTCTAGCCCCAAGGCCACACTTAACACTATAAAACCAGCTTGTATAGACAAACCAGGAAAAGCCCACACCACATTTCTGGGCTACATCTGTGACAATGAGAAACATATTTTAACAAACAACAGGAGTGTGTGAATACAGCAGTATGAAGCTGGGCCACCTGATCCTCACATATATACGAGCAAGCACACACACAGCGTCTTACTGTATCTTTATATAAATTCAGTTGTACAATGTTTGAATTGTTAAGTGTAGTATGTACATTTGTAGCTGGCATGATTTTAATGAGAATAATTCAAAACTTTTAATTGTGATTGAATGCTAATTAAATGCAAAACATTTTCTATTATCCCTATTTAATTTGCTGAGACAACAATAAATAAAAACAATAAACATGCTATTTCCCTACAGAGTTAAATCAACCAATGACACAAGTTTGACCATCTGTTCAGGACCAATGGCAGATGTTCAGGAAACCTTTATGTAAGTTTAAATATAATTTAATAAACATTTAATTTATAAATGTTTTCTCTCAATCCCTAACAATATGTACTCAGTAACACATATTTGTTGCAGATACCTTTATGTGAGGCAGGAGTTTTCCTGTATTACAGCAGCTATGTGCTAATTCCTAACTGTGTTTAATAACAGGACACAGGCAGTTAAAGTGCCCTGCGGAGTTAGCAGAGAGGATGTCTGGCTCTGGACAGTTCAACCTCATAGATCTGAAGTTGATATGAAGAGCATGTTCTGTGGAGGAGTAACTCACCACATGACATGAAGTGCTTCAATGCATCTTTTTTCCTAATCCTACATGGGTGACGGACAGAAAGGCTTCATCTGATCTTCTGCACTCACCTGGATCACAGCTTGGGCATCAAATCCTGTCCTCCAGATTTGACATTTTCATTTTTACTTTCATTGAATTGTCATGTGTGTTTACATAAAGAGATTTAAAGTGAACATACAGTTCACAGTTCTCCATCACCTTGTGTTATCATGTCACCTTTATTTATAGGGACAGAACAAGATCTACAAAGTAACAAGCTGCATTTAAACCCGCCCTGCTTACATTAGCACCATAGCTTAACATGTCAGAAGACTCACTAGGCCACATCTGTGGCGTAAAAACAAAGATCAAAAATAAAACTAAACAACAAGAACTACAGTTGGTCTAGTAGTATAAAACAGTAGTTAAAAGAAAACCAGACTTTTACTGCTGTACAAGTGTCCTTATTTAGCTATGCATGTATATGCTGGTTGCTGTACAAACTCTTGCATGGCATGTCAGCTGTGATCAATGTGAACGTCTGCTGCTTGTGGTGCATGTAATCAGGTGCTTTTGCATGCATGCGACGGGAGCTCTTCATAGTGCCAGGCCTACACCAACAGACCACCTAGCGACGGGGGTGTGCATGTTCAAGCCGAGCGTTTGCTGAGCTATGAGAGGGGAGGGGTGGTAGAGGCCACGTGCCCAGCTGAAATTCTCATACACATCCTCTCTGGAGGCGTGTGAGCCATGCCCGCCTGGCTTGCCCACTCCAGCCCGCTAAACAAAAGCATTAAGCAGCTTTAATTGCTACTTGGCTGTTTTGCATCTGGAGGGTGTCATCTCGGAGGTGATATGTAAATCAGCAGCCCCGCCTTCTGTTCCCCCACCCACTGCCAGGGCATAATAAGCTCTTTATCTGCATACGGGGGCGGGCAAACGAGCAGGCTGGCTGCCAAGTTTGCAGGGCTGATGAGTGTGGCAATGCGGAAAGAGACACTTGTTGCCATAACGCCAGCCTGTTATGCCAAGCAGAGCAGTGAGTACACAGATGGCCGGAGTACGCTGGCAAGAAGACAATCTGGCATTGCCACTTTAATACCAGCGGGGGAGAAAAGGCACGTGGCGTGCAGGTCCACCCATATTCACTTCATTCATGAATAGAGCTCATTCATATGCACAGTTTAGGCTAATTTTATGCTAATGTGGTAAAGGGGAGGAGGCAAAAGGGCTCTGTTGTTTGTGTGTATTGTAGAGAGGAGCGTGTGAAGTGTGTTAAGGACGGACTGCTCGGCTGTCTAAATGAGTTACTGCTGTCTGCTAAATAAATACAGATGTAACTTTAGGTCAGAAAGAAGAGATTTGTGTGGGCTGCTGTAAAAAGAGCACATAACCTCTTACTTGAACTTTATTACAGCTATAATTATCATATTTTATTAAAGAGAATCTTAAGTGACATCTATATAGATTCAAAAGATTAGGAGCAATTAAGGGCTTTTCTGGCAGGGCGAATATATTGCCACTTTCATAGATAGAGAGGAAATTAAATTTCTGGACTATTGAAATTTAGCGACTCAATACAAAATGCATATTCATTTTTGATTAACTTTTAGTTTAACATGCTTGGCAGGCGCAGATATAATTCAGTGGAAAGATTTCAATATGCTATCATTCTCGTATTAAAAAAACTCAGTTACAACATCAGCACAGCCACAGACATTTTCCCAACAACATCAGGAATTTCATTTCTGCGTTACAGGGTTTAAAGGTAAAGGGTGAAATGCTGAGCTGCTGCGCTTGTGTGTGTGTGTGTGTCAGCATGGGGCAATGCTAAAGTCACATCCCCTGGAGCTTTAAGTGTCCCAGTGCTCACACTGTTCCTATCAACATCTTGCCCTAATGCATTTTCTATACCTGCCTGTGTCCCGGCTGCATGGACTCTCCAATGATTTAGAGGCAGCAACAAACCTGTCCCATTTTCAGACCAACATTATTGATAGACTGTCACTTCAGATTGTAGCTAACTGCTAATGGTTATTTTATAGTGCATATGTCAAATCTGATGTGGAGTGCGTTCATTTATTTATTTATATTTCTCCACTCTACCTCTTGCTCCCGGCGTGATTTTTTCAAGCTGATGTCCTCAGCTAAAGCTAACAGATATCACAATAACCAGAGTTGCCATGCCATGCAATGGTTGTGTGTTAAACCGTAGCTGTCAGGACACATACACATGCCATAAAAGACATCTTTGTTAGTTTTGACCTGTGCCTTGAAGATTTGGGCTCGCTGAAACATAAGAAACGAGACTGTACGTGCTCACTTTAAATGAGAAAATGAGAGCACAATGGACATCATCTGTCCACTAAACAGACCCCAATGTCTAATGGTTTTGTTAAACCATGGTGAGCTTTAGTAAGAAACTATGTCCACAGATACAGATAATATGTGCTAAGTATTAACCTATACTAACAAATCTGTGTGACTACTTGAGGCCAGGCCAGTTTTATCCTGACCATAGAAAATCAGGTAAGCATACAGAATTTTCACAGTGTGATGTCAGTTATAATGATGTAGAAACCATTTGAGGGAAGAAAACTCTGTGCTGTTTTTGTAAAAAAAAAAAAAATATTGTAAAAAAAAATATTTTTTTTACAATATCTCCCAGCATTCATATTGCCACTATACTAGCATGTATTGTTATACTGTAAAAATGTAAAGCCACTAAGATTTCTAATATAGAAATCTGAGGTTTAATTTCTGCCTTCTATTTTGAAGTTACATCAAATTGGTGCAAAGTTACAACCTGCAGAGATAAGCTGGTTGTTATTTTTGACCTCTTTGAATTCTTTGAAATCTAAATTAAATGTTAAAAGTGGTGACTGATAAACCTTTTGGTCTTCTTTTAATGACACGCCCCCAACACCATGCGCTGTTCATGTGTCTGTGTGCAATGTGAATGTCTGGATCTTTGAGGGCCTCAGTTTTGTGGGTATTAATGAGAGCACCTGCTCAGAGAGAAGATCCAGCATCAGTAGACACTCTGTGATCAAAGTCTGGCTGAATGCGTGGCTTTTTGTTTCACCACTTGAATCATCAGAGTCGTTCCAAATCAATTTAACAATCATTCCAGAGACTGATTTGAGTACGTAAATGGGGCCAGGTGAAGAAAAATAGGGTAAGCAGCTAAAAAGAGCGAGAGGGAGAGAGATGAAGATGGCAGTGAGGGTATATTACTGCATTAAAGAGTCAAATTCTTTAATTCCACACCCAGCAGGACACTGTGACAATGAGTAACAAAAGCAGTGAGTGAAACACAGACAGAAAGACACATAAAATATATAATTGCACTGATGAACAACCATAAACAACCATAAATGAACATAAATGAACATAAATGAACATAAATGAACATAAATGAACATAAATGAAGTGAAATGGAAGGAGAAAAATGACAGAGGTTTGAAAATATTAGCTCTGCTCCAAAACCTAGTAACCAGCACCCTGTGCAAGACTGTCCATGCATGTTCCAAAACACAGGGATGGGTTCACCAAACAACTAGCTGATTTAATGTGCATGCTGTGCTGTAACCCTGTGGTTTAAAACATTTCATGAGATTCCATGACAATGAGTATGCTGCTTTGAAAGGTATACATGTGTACAGTATGTAGGCATGAAGCTGCAAGCAGCTGTTGGAACAGAGCTGTTGATGTCAGACACACATCTGTAACTTACAGATCACACATGAACACACCAATCACAAACAGACAAAGAAAGAGTCCTAAGCAGAAGATTGGTCATGTTTGGACACAAAAGGTGAGCACAAAAACTCAGGAAAGATTCAATTAACATCAGATCCACTGACCTCATTGTCATGGTTACCAAACAGAAGAAAATACTAATCAAGCTGCACTTGAGAGAAAAGGAGAAAAACAGAGATAGATGGAAAAGACAGAAGGTCACACAGAGTTGAGGAAAAAAGATGCAGTGTATTCCAGGAGTGAGAGTGCAATTTAATAAGGCCCAAAACTGCAGTCTGTTGCATCTCTTCTCTTGCTGTGCCCCCTCAAGCAGCCTGCACACACACGGGCATCTTTATGTTGACATCCAAACCTGCAGTCCACTCGACCTTGTGGAACAAACAAGGTCTGGATCCTAATAATGTGCTTTTCATTATCTGGCTGAAAATTGTGTACTTTGACTAATGGAGACACAAAGATAGATGGAAACTATAGATACCCTCCACAATCACTTCTTCATTCACTTCAGCACTGAGCACTGCTTTTTCAGTTTTTGAAAGAACCGCTCCCATACTTTAAAAATAGTGACATTCTGTCTATAGGCTCACCTTTCTTATAGCACAGGTACAGCACGGTGCTCGCAAAAACGTCATGGGTTCAAATCCCAGAAGTGCACTGGCTCAGAACAGCTTGAATGCATGTAAGATGACATCTGCCAAATGCAAATATATATAAATATGTACAATTAGATCTGTTTGTCCCAAACGCGCACCTACTGACGACACATGTCTGAATATATGCATGCCATACGTGGCTCCCTTAAAGAGGCACACACCTGTTTCTGATCCACACACAATAACACACATTTCACATATCGCATATTGCTGCAGACTTTGAACTCATTTTCAGGCACTCTGAGCCGCGTGCTGCTTTGGTGTGTTTGGCTTCACAGCACTGAGGGGAAAGTTGAGCATTGTTCTATTTGATGAAACTGTGAGTGTTTGCTCGCTGTCTGCGGGGACTGTCTTGAAAACAAGCTATCTGAAAACTCCCCCCGCTGTGCCAAATGTTAAATAAACAAAGACACGGATAAACAAAATCCTTCCATTTTAATGTCACCGAGAAAAAAAGGCCACGTTTTAATGCTAAGATTGCAGACACTTTGATCGAAAGTTTACACATCAGTGGGACCTGGATTATAATCACCTTCAGTAATTATAAGGTTTATGAGAAAATAGAATGACGAGTTATTTCACTAAAACCTTTTCATTGAGTTCAGTGCTGGAAGAATGTTTTTCTGAAGAAATGTCCATTGAAATGAATCTGAATCTCCAAAAGGAAACTTGCATGAACTGCTCATGGACAAATACTCTCTAATGAAATATTTTAAATATTTCACATACTTGAAATAAGCATGTTTGTATTATGGTGCTGGATGGTTTGTTTGGCTGAAGGACGACTATGAAGAACGTTCTATTGCTCAGGAGATTGAATGGAGTGCTCCATTATTCTTCATGTAAGAATGAAAGATTTCGTTTTCTTCAGATGAGTCTTTAAAGGACAAATAATTGTTAACATCCTTGACATACAGCAAGACGACAGAGCTCTGCATGTGGATATCATAGGTCAGATAAATTGCTCCTGAAAGAATTCGATGAGAATGTTTCAGTTGATATACAGGGTTTTGATTGCACATTTGGCATAATGTCTTGGCAAATCTGAGTTTAAATGTGTAACATTTATAAGATCTCTTCTAGTGTGAGATCTGTTTCTCACACTAAAGCAGAAGACTCCATGTGTTCTTCATTTAAACACGGTGCTGTCCAGAACAATATATGAGGTATTCAAATGATTGTGTTATGTTTCTTTCCTTCAGGAGAGAATCATATATTTTCAGTATGATGAAGTGAGACGCTCTGCTCATGCCTCACTGTATGTAAATGCTGATTCATGTTTAAATTGAAGCAATCTGATCGTATGCTGCATCACACAGGTGACACAGAATTTAGGATCTGGGATGCAGAAGCTGCAGTGTTAAGAACACCTCATGCATGGGAGCACATGGCCACTTCCAGACACAGTTCAGTGTCCAGCGTCAAACATCTCTAGCTGATACGGTCCTACAAGGTCATGGAATGGCCCTTGAAGGTCATGCGATGACCTCTGAGCAGTAATGTGTGTGAGCACAGCTCATATTAAGTGCAGCTGAATGAACAGCCATGCATTAGTGCATTAGTTTATGCATTAGTTGTTTTAAAACAGTCAACTACTAACAAGTTTTGTTAAAATAAAAACTAAAGATTCATGAGACACAAAGGGACAGTCCCCATGCTGCATTTTCTGTTTTCTTTTCTGCAGCACAATATGAAGTTAAACTCTGCTGTTTATCAATGTTTTATAAGATATCATTTAGCAAGTGTTCAGTTTTAGTTCTGTTTTGTGTAAATGTAACTGTTCGTTACATGTTTATTGCTGTTGAGATCCTGTTTCTTGTGCCAGATAAACACTGCTCTGATTGTACAAATTATATTATCTGATAGTTATTTAAAAAGATATCACACCTTTAAACAGCTTAACTACTTGTTGTTGGTAACTACATATTTAAATTGAAAGCTTGACACTTGACTGAATTACTTTAGGAGCTTGTAAAGCTACAGGTTCATGGTTGCTTCCCCCTGACTGATCAGCATTGCTCATCATGCACTCTCCAGTGTGCCTCAGATGTGCACCAGAGCACGCTTCTAGATGAAGAACAAAGGCTGCACATTATAAACGCTCACACCTCACAGTTAATTGATGCTGACTGTGTCCATTCACACAGACTTCACAGCCCATCATAAACAGAGATTACTCACGGCCATTCACAAGTAAAAACCTTCATTCAGTCCAGATGCACAGCAAACGAGAGAGCCAATCACAGACTCCAGAACTGAGAGAAACTATGCAAAATGCTTTAGCATGGATTATATGGCAAGAATAAGATATTCTATAAAAATATATACATATTTTGTTACTAAATGGGATGATAACAAAAGCCATATTAAAAGAAAATTATTGTCGGACAGCCAGCAGTTGATGCAAAACATCTTGGAAACTTCAAAAAAACCAGAAGAGAGACACAGCTAATTCATTTCACTACCTAAAAAACAGAGCAATCACAGAATTTTGGGCATATGAATGTGGGCGAAAATAACACACACATCTCCTTTAACGTAAGTTAGTGGAATAGACTCAAAAAAAGAATTTACAACAAAAATTAATTGCCAACATATATAAAACAATATACAGTCCTATCTCTCTCTCTCTGAAATGGCAGCGCTTTAGAACCTCTCTTGACCCTCATCGTGGAGATACTCCAGATTCAGAAGCACACGATCATATCAGACAGACAGCAAATTTCTAATAGAAATGCAGTTACTGTATTTTTAACAACAAATAAAAATGTTATTATATTCTAACATGACACAGCTATATATTGCCAAATATCTTTGTCAGAATGATTCTGCATCACTGCGGATGGATTCTGTAAGTGTACAACACAGACACACCGGCAGATCAAATCTGATCACAGCAGGTTTTAATACTGAATGCACCATCCAAAAATACTGCATATACACTCTTAACCCAAAGGTAAGGTTCACCAAATACCATACAGTTACTGTTAAAATGCAAAAAAAAACCTCTTTATTTTCCCTTTATTTTCTCTTAAATCATTTTAAGAACAATGATAAACAAAGGACATGCTTTAAAGGTTTCGTTTAGGTGTGTGTTGTGTGTTTGGAGTCTGATGGTGTGTGTGATGTGTTCAGGGGGGGAGAGCTCAGAACAGGAAATGGGCCAGAGGACATTTTACACTCATACTGTCCAGTGAATTGGAATGAAGGCAGCACAGCAGGATGTGAAGGTCAAGAGATAGTGGATTATATTCCAGAGGTAGAAAGAAGAGGCAGATGATTGGGGGAGGAATAAACAGAGTCTCCTCCCCTCCTGTGTTCTATCTTCCTTTCTCTCCTTCTTTGTCTTTCTTTCTATTTCTTTGTTTTTTATCCTCTTTCTCTTTCTCCTCTGATGGCAGGACAGACAGGCAGAATAAAAACAGCAAACCGACAGCCATTAGTCTCACACATCACGTCCCATGAGCGCGCACACACGCGACATGCTGAGAAATCTCATTTTGGTCTCGTCTGACGTACTACCTCCCCATACTGGCCACTAACATCCACCCCAAGCCCAAAAGAGAGAGAGAGGCAGAAACAGAAAATGTGTTTTACACAAACAATAACAGCGCTATCAGACGCTGCATTCCGAGAGCGTGATTTAATAAAAACAGAGCAGGATTGAATTATCATATTTTAACTGGATGTGTGTTTCAGTTACAACGTGTGATTCAGGCCTACAAATGATCTGAATGCTTTTCTGAGGTGCAAAACAGCTCTCTCTCTCTCTCTCTCTCTCTCTCTCTTTCTGTCGGTGTTTCACAAAAACGAAAAGCAGGGGGCCACGAGAAGCCAGAGAACATAAACTAATACGCCTCTTGGATGTCAATGACAGAAAATAAAGCCAGATAGCTAGAAAGCTCTCATTTAATCTGCTTCCATGTTAAAGTGTAAAGCAGAAGTCCAGTTGATGAGGATTATCTCCATGATTGCAGTAATCAGATGAAATGAGACACTGCAATCAGTCCACAAACACACAAGGGATTTTACACATCTAACAAATACAGCAGAAAAACAGTACAAGGGGAAAGACAACAAACACTGAGACAGGCATGTCAGGAGAAGATGCACACACCAAGCAAACTCGTGTAATTAAATTAATTCCAGAAAGGTGCCAACTTTGTTGTTTTTATCTGTCTTGAGAATTCTGTGTTTCTTTTGTAATCACATCCCAACACAAACAAATACAGGCAGACGGAACATGAAAGTATTTTCCTTCCACCTATCTAACACATTTCATTCTCTCTCTCTTGTTCTCTTTGGTTCTTAGGATTAAAGATGTGGTGTAAATGAAATTCAAGAGTCCAGACTGAACAGACATCACACAGGGCTTGAGTGATGCCCGGACAGACAGAGGGTTCTAGATTGTTGTGCCTCTGAAGATGCCTGTAAACATGCACATCAGAGGAAAGCGGCCAATCCACTGCTCCCAGATGCACTGTCAACATGGACGGAGATGCTTCATAGGTAGAGAACAGGTGTCAATCATCTCATGCAGCCAATGGGGTGCACCCTTGTGGATGCAACCCACTAGACTCACGCACTTTCCTGCGTCCAACAACCACATAATCTGACAAATACAGGAACATATAAAATGGTAAATTTTTATTTACATTTTTTGTATAATTTTTTAAATGCTCTTAATCCAAAATTTCCCCACATCGTCAATACGTTCGTATTTTTTATTATAGACTAGCATTCCTGTTTTTATTAGCGTCCAGTTGTACTGATTTCATTTTAAAATGCTGTCCATTAAAAGATTACAAAAGGTTTTAAAAAGCGAACAGCCCAGATCAGATCTCCTGCAAAACTGTGCTGCACATCTTCAAGCGGAACATGCACATGTCCTCAGGGCAGCACACAGCAGACAAGAGACATGAACATGTTTCACATGCACAGCTAAGAAACAGCAAGTAAATACTAGACCAAATTCAATGTATTGTTAATCTCAAAACAAGAGGAAATCTATTGCGCAAACAACATTACCATCAAAAGAAATGAGAGTTTGTGTAGTGTATATTAAATTATTAAAAACAATTCATTAATATTTACGTCTTTACATTTTCATTTTGTGGGGTAATCAAAAATGATAAGCCTCTAAACAATCAAAATCTAAATAGTAATTAAGTTTAGGTTGATAATTATTAATCAATTATTTAATTGGTTGGAAATAATTTAGCAATCTACAAATCAATTTGTGTAATCAATGTATGTGCAAACATCTATTACTTTATTTAATGAATTATGTTTTAATTATCCTGATCAAAATGCTACGTTATGCAACAAATTAAATTTGGAAATAAATTCACTGAACATATCAATCTGTCAAAAATAGTGTCATATTCATATATATTTGCTAAATTACTAATACATAAAACAGCTAGTAATTAATAAATGTATTTACTAAAAACAACTAAAACCAGGAGTAATAAATCATTAGTTTTAAAATTGTTAATGTGCATTAAATTTTCAGAAATAAGACACGTTTGTAAATCTCAGATTATGGTCACAAAAACATTATTTCCATGATCATTTCAAAACAAGTACAGCCTGATGTGCATCTGCTTTAAACCCTGCGTGTTCAGACAGTAACTGATAAAAGTGATTTTAATTTTAAACAGCTGCACAGTACACACACAGACAAACAGATGAAGCTTCAGTTCAGAGCTCAGCACAGGAAGCTATAGTTACAAACACATGCGTAGAACATTTCCAGCCTCTTCCACATGATAAGACGGGACGGAGGCCCTGAAACGCAGCTCTCGTCCATATGAATGGCTGCCTGTGTTAAGCCTTAAAATCTGTCATTAATCCTGGATTTGAGGTGCAGAGCCGAATTTTGGTCATGTTATCAGAGCCGAGCCCAAAACCACTGTATTCACCAGCACTGCGGTCTGTTCCAACACTGTTAACCAGCCAAATCCTTTACACACTGACCCGTGATTTCTGTACA
Source organism: Botia kubotai (assembly GCA_036877585.1). NCBI lineage: Eukaryota > Metazoa > Chordata > Actinopteri > Cypriniformes > Botiidae > Botia > Botia kubotai. The sequence goes on from JAZGTI010008018.1 coordinate 13,962, forward strand.
ATAAACTCTGAATGTTACCTAATGTTAATTCATCAACAAATGCTGTCAAATTCTAACTGCATATAAATACAATTTTACTATTTGCATAATAATTATAAAAGCCTAAAATAATGTTTGACTGCACCTTGGAATGGTTTCTGTTTTTATTGATATAAATTGTGTAGTACTGTGTGTGATGTAAAATGTTTATGTTTGTGACCATAGAGACCTAATCTCTCTCTCTTCTTTCTCTCGTTCACCTGCTCTTCTGACACAAGGAGGCCAAGCTGAGATTCCAGCTACAGATAACACCACCCAGCCAAACATACACAGAGGATCAGAGCACCAAACACACACACACACATCCACAGAAACATGTCGCATACACACTCCATCAGAACCCCACCACAAACACACGCATGTATGATGTATAAGACATGCACACACAAACAAAAAATGTACAGGTGCGCCAATCACATGATAAAAAACACACAGCTGGGCTCTAACATATAGATAAACACAAACACACATCCTATGATAAAAATCAAATCCTTACCAGCACACACACAGATATATGTATGCAGGGCCTAAGAAGCACCGATATGGAGAAAGTGTGTGTTCATTCTGATAAATCTGCCTGTACGGAAAGACACCTGAAACAAAAATGTATTATCTAAATTCTAAAAATGACCAGCTGAAGACACACACACACACACACACACTCAACTGGATAAAAATCATCTAAGCTTGCCAGCAGCACATCATAATACACACAAAAACACTCCGATATCTAAATCGTGCTAAACTCTCAGTGGTAAAACTAAGCCACTGTTTCTGTTTCTGTGTGTGTGTGTGTGTGTGTGTGTGTGTGTGTGTGTCCTCTGAGTACCTCCATACAGAGTTTGTAGAGAGCAGATCCAGCACAGCACACCATGTGGTTTGGAAGTAGAATGATTTCCTTTATACATTCACATATGTTTGTTAAATATTAGTTGCCATCATAACATCTATAAGACACAATTCTGATGGATATTGCTTCTGTATATTTACAGATCATGATCACTAATCGCTACATCACCAGTGAACGTGCAGTCGAGTGAGGGTGCATCTCAACGCAGTGTGTGTTAATATGTTTTCACACACCGGGTCCGGCATATTTCTCCATCACAGCTCAAATGGGCTCCTGCACTGGAATAAATCACTGTCGCCACGGAAATCCAGCGACAGCCATGATAGATGACTGAAATGTGTGTGTTGAAGTCTTTAGTGTTGCCAACAATTTGGTAATCTTGCCTTTTCTCTTTCTCTGCAGTTGTGTGTGTGGGGTGTTGGACATTTGAATTCTGACACGAATCATGAGCTTCGGTCCCTGCAACCAGCACCTTTATGACATCAGCACAACACGACACTGCTTAAGTGAGTAAGAAACTTTCTCTGTTAACAACAGTTCAGTAAACATCTGTACAGTTTACTCAGGTAAATAAAGCAGCTTTCTGGAATGAATGTAGAAGAAGAACTGGGACACAATAGTTGTTTAATTATTAAGGCAAATAATCAAATTAAATTTTAAACAAAAACAATCACAAAACTCAAATGTTCATAAAATCATGTTAATATATATGTTGGCGTTTTGTTATTGTTTTGGGTTTTTAATGCATTCATAGACATCTTTAAATATGTTTTACAGATAATATTTACATTATGCAGTGCATCAAAACTATGATTCATTTGTGATAATTTTTATAATAATTACAGGTTTTACAATGATGTCAGTTTTTGATTTTGATTTCAGTTTTTGTTTATGATAATAACACACTGCACAGAACTGTAAGCGAGTGAACTCTGTTTCAGAGAGTGTGAGTCTGGCTCATGTGCGGTGACCCCAGTGTGTGATAAGTCATGACACTGTGCAGTGTGTGTGTATGTCTTGTGTATGCACGGCTGTCACCGCAGACACATCAGTCCAACTCCAGCCAAACGGTGACAAAGCCACTTCTTCTATCCTCCCCACACACACACCCAACACACACACACACACACACCTTTCATCTGGCCCCAGTGACCACCGGTGCGCCAGCCCCCTCACTGCCTAAATATACACCCTGACACCCCCATATCACACACACAACACACATATTCAAACACATTGCACCCTATTTCCCCTTCAATCAGTGCTGATTTTAGGGGACAAACGCAACATTTTTAGCTTTTGTGCAAATACACAAGATACAAGACCTGCAGCTGGGAAACACCTGTAAACTCCTCACAGCAGTCGAGACACTTGGCCTGATTCTGAATCCTCAACCCCCCAACAAACACACGTGCACTCCCACAAACTCTCCTACAATCAATACTTTCAGCACACAGCAGTCCCGGCACTGGCTTCACACACACACACACACACACAAAAAGAGAGAGAGAGGGAGTAAGAGAGAGAGAAGCACCACTCCAAAGAGCAGAAAGCTGTGTACTGACCTTTCCTTGCCTCTTTCCTTTCTTTCTTGCCCTCCTTGACGTCCATTCCACACTTGTGTACTGTCTGCTGGTGCTGGGGCTATAGTAGTGGAGTAACGGTAGTGTGTGAGTGAGAGAGAGAGAGTAATCTCGCTCAACCTGACTAGAGCGAGCGCATTAGTGTGATTTCACACCCAGGCTGCAGCCCTGCCTACTGTCCTGATGGGCTTTCTCAATGTGCTGCTTATTTAGAAAGCCGGCGCGCTGTACCTGCGCTTGCTGCTTAAAGCAAGAGCCAACATCTAGAGTGCATAATACCCCCACTCTTTCTCTCTCTCTCTCTCTCTCTCTCTCTCACACACACAAACACTAGCACGCTCTCCTGCTCGCTGGCTGGCTGGAGAAGCAGGCGCGAGCTCAGTTCTGGGTATCTCTGTACCTCTGCTAGGGTTGCTAGCCGCACACATACATATGCACAGTTCCGTCCTGGTTTTTTCTCTGTAAGCGTTTAGAAGACAATTTCAACAAGGGATTGCTCGCAATCTACTCAGATGATGCACATGGATGAGTTATAATATGTTTTCCACTCTCCTGCACTTTCTTCTCTCTCTCTCTGTATTCCTGACTCTAATGCTAGTTGTTTTAGCCTGTTATCCCTCAGCCACTCGGACACTCATGCGACGAGGGACGTTGTTTTTTTTTAAATTGTGACTCAGACTGAATGTGTATTAGTCAAATGTATTATTTATTGGCAAGCTGCATTTAGTTTATTTTCTCTTCTGCACATGGGCACATATAAAAGGGGGGATGGATTATTACAGCTGGTATCAGTGTGTGTGGGGGGAGGGGGTATTTGTGGGGGGGTCAAGGGTGTGAGGATTTTATTGAGGGTGGGGGGGGTTGGTTATAGCCAGTGGTCATGATTTGGTGCACAAGGCCTAGAGGGAGGTGAAAAGAATATATAAGATATTAATTTAATTTATTTATTTATTCAGAGGGCGCACACGTCTTATCAGGCCGGTGTCTCTTAATGACATCACTGGCAGGAGCTGTCCAGAATCACCCTGCCTCTCATTTTTCTTCAAAATGACTTCAATTCATTGTGTGTGTGTGTGTGTGTGAGTGAGTGAGTGTTACTGCCCATATCTAAAACGGAGAATAATGCCATCCAATTGGTCCACACTTTCAAAAGAACCAGATCATAAAGCTGTTAGTATAAAATGACCTATAAATGAATGAATTAAAAATAAATATTTTTAGAAATACATCCATAAAAAATGACTTCAATTGCATTTACAGTGGCACACTACAATGAATGTGAATTTCAGTCATTGTTTTGGAGTTATTGTCTGTGGGAACCAACAACAAAGTCCATATGTAACAAAAGTGCAAGCAACACTTTAACAGCTGTTTACAATAAATATTTCAACAGCAATGTGTCAAAAGAAAATAACTGTGTGTGTGTGTGTGTGTGTGTACTGGTATTCACAACATTATGGGGACCAAATTTACCCACATTTGGTATAGTAATACCAGTAAATTTTGACCTTGTGAGGACATTTTATAGTTCCCCATGAGAAAACTTATAAATGAAACAGAATAATCTTTTTGAAAATCAAAAATAGTGTTCGGTGAGGGATAGGTTTAGATGTAGGGCTAGCGTGGGAGGATAGAATATACAGTTTGTACAGTATAAAAATCATTATGTCTATGAAATGCCCCCATAAAACATGAAAACCCATGCACAAACATGTGTGTGTGTGTGTGTGTGTGTGTAGGGGGGAAGTAACATATTGGAAATGGCTGTTGAAGCTACTCTTACCAAACTGGAACACAAGTCTCCACAGACCACAGGCCAAATCTCAAAGTCTGTCTCTCAGTCTCAGGTAAACAAAAATCATCTACTGAACCACTGACATCAGGCTTGAACACAGCACCCAGACATCAGACCCACAACACATCAATGTTAAAACACTGCTTTAAATATTCACGTCTCTCCCCAGATCATCTCAACATCTCATTGTGTGAAGTTTAGAAAGCCATTGTGGGCAAGAAGAGTGTGTGAAGGAAATAGCACAGCCATTTTAGAATGACCATTAAAACCTTTGATCAGAGCAGGTACTGTTACAAGTTAATCACTCTAATCCATTCATAATCATCCAAATCATTACACACCAGTTTTAAAAGCCATGCTTCTTTAAAATAAGAACTAATTTCCCCTACAGGCCATTACAGACAGACAGACAGAAAGACAGACAGAAAGAAAGAAAGCTTTTTTCAGAATGACATGGTGCAACACAAGGAAAAGAACAGGACAGGTAGGAGTGAGTGAGTGGGTGACAGATATTGGTTAAAAGCTCACCGCTTCTGTCATCTTTAGTATTTTACAAGCCCACAGAGATATGGATTGGCTAAAATTAACACGAAGGACAATTAATATTAATAAGGGTGTCTCTGTTGGCAGAGACTTTTAAATGGGTTAAGTACAAGTGGCCGTGCTGATGGGGTGTGTGTGGGGGGGTGTTAACACCCATTCTCAATTAGTTTTCTCAGAGGAGAGCTCANCCCCGCCCCTCCACATACACAATTACCTGATCCAAACCTCAAACAGCCCAACACTACATTCACACTGACCCAACAAAACACTGCCAGCAGCCTCTGCATCTACCTATGTCTCTTCACCTCTCTCTCTTTCTCTCTCTCTCTCGCTCTGTGTTCTTTCCTGCTGTTTTTGAACTTTCAATTCTCCTGAACAGCATTATGATTATATATTATTAATATTTCTGAATTATTACTCATTTTCTCTCTAAAAATGGAGTGCTTTAATTCACATTTGAAGTACTCATCAAGGCTGGCTAGTGAAATGAATGTGGACGGATACATTATATTTGCAAAAATGCAAAGAGCACATAAAATATATATGGAAATAATAAAATATTAAGTATTAATTTCAAAATGATAATTTGCTCAGGTAGAAACTGCCTTTTCATTTCATTTCATTTTTTATTCTTTTTTACTAAAGAATACTATATAGACTATTATATATATATATATATATATATATATAAAAATATATTTAAGTTTTAATACTATAAATACATAAATTATTAAATGTATTTGTCTATAAAAATACATTTTATTTTGTATTACCTTTGTAAGCAATTATCACTTACAGACTCTAAAACCATGACCACACTTGCATGTGTTCAGTATCCATTCACAACTTCAGCCATTTTAATAACTTACTGGGGCTGCATGAACGAGCTGTAAGGCAATGAGGATAGAGGACAGTGTGTGTGTGTGTGTCACACAAATTGTATGTCTTCTCTACAGTTTCAAGAAATTTCAGCAATGCCTTGCATGTACTCAAAACTTCCTCATACAATTCTCATAAAATGTTTCTTATTAAAATGTATTATTTATATTTTTCTTTATTCTTATTCCTGCCGAATTCCATTCATTTTTACCTCTCTTAGGTATTTTAGTTTCTCTTGAGCCATGAGACCTGGACCTCCTAACAGTCTTTCACATACACACAGACCAGCTGAGAGTCCAGTGACTTGCTGACGAGCTTATATTATCCGTCATGATGAAGTTGACGTCTGCTCTGAAACCCAGAGGTGAGGTCTGTCTAACACTGACCTTCAGCAGCTCCTCACTCCCCCCACTCCACATGCTCCAGAACTTCACACCACTGAATAAAACACCCTATAATGGAACGGGCCACAAAATGGCTCCTTCATCAGCTGATATGACTGGATGAGCGAGAGATTGGGGGGTGGGTAGGGGGCAGATAGGAGAGTAAAAGATGAAGAACAGCAAAAAGGTCACCTCTTTGCTTTTAATACTACTTTTCAATCATTTCCTTTCTTCCTGCGTTTCTCTCTGTTTTTCATGTGCGTTTCTTTTTCACACCTTCCATTTTCCTCTGCGGTCATTTCCCGCTTCCCTCTCTCTCTGCTCCACATGAGAATACATATCATTGAGGAGACAAAGGAAGAGAATACTGAGAAGAGACAGGTGGATCTGTCTGAGGGATGAGAAAATTACGGGACTGAAATCCAGTCTTCCCTCTTCACAAGGATAATAAGAAAAAGGGGGGGGTTGAAAAAAATGTCTGCATTCCTGTTTCTCCTGAATTTGAAATACAGAAGAGAGGACAATCTGTGTTCCATCTCTATTTTTTACCCCTCCTGCTTCAGGAAAATCTTAAATCCCGAAGTGAATCTGGGTCCAGTCCAACCCTTTCATTCAGACTCACTTATGCCATTTTTCTGCATTTGTTGCAGGCTCCTGTTATGCACACAACACTGCAAATGCATCTTAACTGCTTGATTTGTATTTCCATAATAGCAAACTTCA
>JAZGTI010008019.1:0-20756 GCA_036877585.1 Botia kubotai
AGATTAAAAATTCATTTACCAACCTCAAGTCATTCTAAACCTGTTTGACAGTCTTCTGAGTACCAAAAAATGTGATATTTTTATGAATCTTTAATACGTAATGTTTAATACGTGAAGTTTAATACATTTCGTAACAATATGTAAATTTTACCTACATTTATGTTTCTTTTCAAGCTACCATGTGGTTTTAGAGGACAAGATGCATAGATGATTTTATGATGGATTATAACAGATGTGATGGAGATTTAGTTTGGAACAACATGAGGGTGAGTAAATAATCACAGTATTTTTGATTTATGGGTAAATGATTCATTTAAAAGCCATGTGAAGACTCAGAAGGCTCTTGTTCATGTGCAAGTTCCCACATGTATTTAGCAAAGCTGTTTTCCGTCTTCCTCTTAACACAGACAGATGCTGTACGATCACTCTTAACACTGTGATGGAGAAGAACTGTCATGGCGGGTCAATACGACATTGCTTACAGTCTTAAGTCTATGTATTTAGATCAAAGATCAGTTGGATTTTAGAATTGTCTTTATCTCGCCTGTTTTATTAAAAATGCATGTATACACAGGCTACAGGTTATGATATCGGTACATAACTGATAGAGTATGTACAAATCTCAGTTTTTATGTATTTACATTCAGTGGCATATAAAGGACATGCACATTATTTCTGCAATAGTGTAATTCTATGAAACCTATCGTATTATATTCCAAGTTAGTTATAAATAGTAACAGAATATTTGATACCTGCTTATTGAAGACTAATATTCACATTACAAGGTTTTCTTTGTGAATAACAGTGCTTTATCAGAACTAGTCTTTGATTTAAAGGCTGCAAAGTCATTAGTCTGCATCTTCTGAGGACAGACATTTCTGTCTGGCTTCCTGATCGTCAAACGTCACTTTTTTATTCCGTTTGGGGTCAATCCAGGAGTTTCGTATGACTGCATTGTTCGGTAGTGGATCTGCCTCAATGATCGACACCACCCGCTTCTTCATCTTACTTTTCAGAACTTTCTGGAACTTCTGCCTGGTGAAGGCGTAGAGGAGAGGATGGAAGACAGTGGTGCCGTAAGCCATGACCAGGAACCCCAGGCGGAGCTTGACAGTAAGGTCGCTGGGACCCGCACTGAGGATCACAGTGTTTAAGACCGTGATGGGTGTCCAGCAGAAGAGGAACGTGGAGATGATGAGAAGTGACATACGGAAAACTCGCTTCTGTCGTTCCCGGCGTTCCCGGTGGCGTTTGACGGCCCGCCGTAGAGCGATGATCACCGAGACAGATGTGCGCATGCCCAGTGGTGCGTTGCCACGGTTACCGGCGCTGCTCTGCGAGCCGTCCATGATCTCGGGCAGCTGCTGCTCGGATGTGGACATAAGGGAAAAGTTTTTTTTCCTTCTCATCTTCTTCTTCTGTGTGGTGTGGAAGCGTGTGCCGATACGGATGTTGAGCGCCTGCAAGATCTTTGTGTAGGTCACCAACATGATGATTGCAGTCAAAGAAAAAATAGGGATCTGGGCCACTAGGTGATAGTAGAGACCCAGTTCAGTGTAGTACTCATTGACATGAACCACAGCAGTCTGATTAGCTTTGGTGGGTTCTGGTCCCAAGAATCCCACCTCGATAAAGGGCACCAAAAAGCTGACAAAAGACAGAACCCAAATACAACCCAACAGCGCCACGGCACGCCCCATGGTTAGCACACGATTGGCTGGTTTGACAGAGATATCGTATCGGTCTAAAGTTATGGCGAGCACGTTAGCTGCAGTAGCCACGCTGGCGAACGACACACAGGCCTCATGGAAGCAACAGACGAGCACGGTGTCTCCTTGCAGTGACAGCATCAGCACCACGATGGTGAGGGGAATGCAGCACACGCACACCAGCACATCCAGCACGTGCAGGTTCATGGTGACGATGTTGCTGACGGAATTGACCAGGTTGGACTTCATGCAGTAGAGTGCTAGCACAGTCAGGTTGCTGCTGAGACCCAGAACAATCTCCAACATTAGGAAGCCAGTCAGGGAGACCTGGAAGCTGAGGGGGTAGGGGTTCGGGCCGGTGGCTGCCATGGCCGGACTCACAGATTCAATGATGTCGAGAACAGTAACGTTGTTCATGGTGATTTCTTCCTCCGTGGCGGGAGGGACGTGCATTATCCTAAAGGGCAGAACAACAGGATTACTGCATTGATCTAACAGCAGCTTATTTTAGAAGGTAACAGCAAAACAAATGTGATGGCCAGAACATGATTTATTCACCAATTCTACGCTACCCCATGTGTTTTCAGTTTCATCGTATTTGTTCAGTCACCAATTAGACTCCAGTATTATCGGCTCAGTTTACATTATTTTCCCATGTTTGATTCCAAATTCAGCCCAAAAAAAAAGACTTGGAGATTCCAACTGGGCCTTTTAATGGCTTACATCTCTTTCCAATCTCAACGTTCTTTAGTGTGTTGTCTAATAATATATTCATCATGCACTGACCATGCTGCATTTGCTGCTGCTATGAATAGATTCACTTTAGGCGATATTTTAGTCCACAATGCTTTTTCAGTTGTTGTGTAGTGATGGATTGCTCCATTTGCAATTGTGACTCTGTCTTAGTGCCATGTTTCATTTATCACTGTGGAGTGGATGGATGGTTGTAGAGGGTCGTTGAGATGGTAAGTGAGAACCAGGGTTTTATAATGTTAATAATGTCATGGCAAGGTCATGTTTTGATGAATTCTGACTGACACCCTGAAGGGAAACCACATGGAATCATTTATAAATTTGCTATGACTTCATCGTCTGAAACATCTCATAGACCCTCAGAATTCAGGTTAGTTTTCTAGACACTTCTAGATCCATATCATTGACGATTCATGACAACTGTCTAGTAGTTCATTTTGCACATGATGACCTACCTCGCCCCTTCCAGCGTTCTCTCAGCCTCGGGAGTCAAGAGTCAGAACAGGGGAGTCTGGAAGAAGTACAAGATGTACATCAGCCCCAGTCATGGCCTTTCAAGGAAGTACTCTGCACTTCTTAATCCTCACAATCCAGCAGAGAATTCACTGTTTTCGCTTTATGGTCATGGAGAACGTTTGGCAGCAACTTCTTTTATTTTGCTAAACCAAATGATACATTTGGTTCAGTGCCATGTCAAGACTCAACGTAGAGAAGATGTCAGTTTTCTTATTCTCAGTCATGCTCTTCCTCTGTTTAGTTTAAAGAGGAAGATGACTCAGAGATGAACTATCCATCCATCTCCTGTTTATAAATTAGTTGTTCTAATGTGCTGGAAATAGCTAAAAATTAATACTGCAGCATTCTGGCTAAGTTGCTTTTTCATTGATTATTATATCCATATTACGGTTAGGTACGTTTTCCTCTCCATTTATACTGTCAGCCAGTTGCAAGAACAAGTCCGGTAACTTGATTTTATGCAGTTCTTTTAATGTATTCCTGTTTTTTCAGTTTTATGGGCCCAGGATGGTGATAAATCCATATTGATTCGCTTTTTCTGATTTGCATGTGCCATCTGCCAAGGAAACCAAGGTCACAGAATTGTTTAGGTCAGCACGTGGAGGCGGGGTTTTCTGGGTGGTGGTGATGTAATATCTTGTCCCATCGCTGAAGGTGACCTTCTAGCTCAGTTATTATCGATTTTAAAGTGAAACCACTTAACATATTTTTATGAAATTCACGCTAGCGTATGTCCTTGCAGACAAGTTGAAACAGTCATAAGTCTTAAATATTAGCCTGCAGCTGACGGAGCGACCCAGTGGTAGAGTCTGCGCTTTGGGTCCTAGCCACTTGTGTGTGAGTCTTCTGTAAGATGTTCTGCTCTCCAACAGTCCTGATAGGATAAAACATAGAGGACAGTGGTATAGATAAGTGAACAATCAATTTTTCAGTTCCTGCATTAGACCTGCAACTAAGCATCCTCAAGTAAAGATGGCCATGTTTGACACAAACATCATTCTGTCATCGATCTACAAAGATGTTTGAGCTCTTTGTTTTGGTTGTAGTCTGTGTGAAGCTAGCAGGTAAATACCTGCAGGGGCTGATGAACAGGCACAATCTACAAAGACTCATTTCCAGACCAGTGTCTTTTGGGGAAGGTGTACGCACCCTGTATTTTATAGTTTTACCTTGTTCGTGTTTCCCCAAAAGAAGCAAGCTGATCTTGTTCCAGACATGACAGACTGGAAACTGTACATTTTTACCAGATGTTACAGTCTAGCACACTTTATCAGTTCAGGGGAAACTGTAAACAGCTTATTTAGCTTTGGGATGAAATTAGTCAGTGGAGACAGATCAATATGTCAACTAAAGCTAGACTGATGTTTTACAGACAGTGAGCCGCTAACAATATGTACGTATATGTACCTATATGACAAATGCATTATTATTATGTCTGCGTTATTATTATACGCATCATCTCATGCATACAGATGTCACTGTAGACAGAGGGGAACATTCCCGCCCCCCCAGAAAGTGTTTGGATCAATCGGCGTATTCATTTTTCTCCTGTCATAAATATTTGGTTAAATATTGCTTGCAATAATTGTCTTTTTATTTGCTTTCATGCTTGATTTTGCTGATACACAGTATTTACTTAAGTAAACATTATCGATGCTGCAAAATCATTAAGTCCAGACAAGTTTGACAGATTGCCCCTTAAAAACATGGCAATACCCTCTAAAAATCTTTCACCCCAGGGAGTCGTGTATCTGCAGGGCGGTATTGACCCTCTAAGTTTGACATCCTTCTCACTGTCCCCGAGACTGCATGAAACTGTATGAATCTTTTATATTCAAAAACAGATCTGTACGCATGCATTTCTGCCACATTCCGTCACCAAAGTTCTTCAATATCACCCACTTACCTTTGTTGTGGGTGAACTCCAAGAGTTCTCAATACCATCTGTCATGCAAAACGCAGAGTAGCTTCAGCACCACCAAATCATCATTCAAGATCCACAAGTGTACGTCCTGCACACACTTTTGCAGTCGTCGCAACTGAGTGCATGGTACATCTGCTTTCCCCAGAGATGGCCAACAGCGCAACCCAGCGCAACACAACGCAGCATATGTCAAATAGTGTCAACAGTCCCAGCAGAGTAAAACACGAGGCAGGTAACAGACGTCTTCTGGCTTTAATCTGCTGTCCTGCTAATTGTTTCCATTCCTGTTTCTGTCTTGAAAAACACACACATTTTTCTCTCTCTCTCCCTCTGCATTCAAACTGTGATGTGTTGAAGTCTTGCCGATGTATCCCTTATAAGCCTGCTTAACCTCTCTCTCTCTCTCTTTCTCTCTCTCGTTCGCTCCCTCTCTATCTTCATCTCCCTCTCTCACTTACTGCGGCGGTTTTGCAGTGTTGCTCTCCGCTCTGATTGGTTTGTTGTAATAGGTTTAACCCTTTCCTTTCAGGGAGTCAGATTCACTCTCCCTTTTGTTTTCCTGTGGCTCTATCCATTCTCCTTCTCCCTCCATCCTGCGTTAGCAGCAGTTACTGAACACATTCCTGCCCGGCCGCAGCACGCATCCATCAATCCCTGTGGAGATGCCTCGCATTCTATTTAAACACACTGTGTTGGTGTTGGGTTTATATTCAATGCTGTGCTCTGTGATGAGACTAAGTGTGAATATGTTTCTACTGCTGAAAGACAAAAAAGTTTCTAAATTTATGTAGGCAGCATTAGCAGGCGTTACATGTGTGTCCGATGTAGAGCTCAGGTCAGATTTGAAGACATCACATTTGTGGAGAAGACATTCCCAGAATGCATTGCTTTTGGCTCTGTATAAAAATGTATTCAAGATGGTGGATAACGTGACAGAAATGTAGACTATACATATATTTACAATTACAATTATAATACAAATAATTTCAAAAGTTTATATCTATGTAGGCAGTAGATAGCAAGGAAGTTTTGGAACAGAGTGTGTGTGTGTGTGTGTTTGATTTAGATGATCAGAACATTTAGCATGTGTGTAGTATGGAGAGGAATTGTGATTGATCGGTTCAATTAAGTGGGCCTGTCAGTTGGCAAAAGGGGCATCTTTCTCAATTCATTTTGTCTGGCTCATTTGCCAGGTGGTGGTGTTTGTTTGTTTGTTTGTGTGTGTGTTTGAAACTTGTTGGCATGCAGCTCTCCACACATTCTGAAATGGGCATGTTGTATTATTAAGTGGTAAACAGTCTTCTGTACAAGGAAGCAGAGCTGCTAGAAACTTTTCACTAAAGACGGACTCAATATTTCAGCTGTCATTAAAATTTCATCAGGGCTTTACAGCCCCAGACACTCTGATATTCTGTTATTCCAAACCATATTACTGCATTTCTGTGAGTGCTGGATAAAAACCACACCGCACAGCTGCCTTTTGTGCTATGGAATGTTTTACATATTTTTAAATGAATAAAAATGTTATAAATTTAAATCATGTTGATGTTTTGTATGTTTCCTCTTTCGGAGTCTGGTTGTCTGTTTTCTGTTGAGGAATGTAAGCAGGCACTCAGAACTTCACCAATAGGTTCACGTGGCTATTACAAAATGCCTGATATGTATTTTCAACTTTTATTATTAATTGTTTAACTACACCAGTAAAACATCTGTAGGGAATATTTCATTATTTAAAAAAAATATCCAAACAATACATTAAGTAATTTAGTTAAACATGCTTTGTTATTTAATGCAATGGTTGGATGCTATTTTTTTATCAAATGTACATTTATCTGTAGGCTTAATAGTACAGAACCAATAACCTATTCCATAGAAAAGTGTATATCAGTTGTACTTATTGTCATTTTGTTGCCCTTATGATTTCTGTCATGCTACACGATAAGAGTACAGTCAATATAACAATCACCTGCTCTGCACACAACCAGACATAGATGTAGACTCTGAATTTAACACACGCTTTTTTAGCCTGTAAATATGAACCAGCAGACAGGCAGCTGGAGCTTCTAGCACTCGAGCTGAGCCTTAGTCCGTCCCCTGTCATTCTGAGAGTTGAATTTTTGACATCCTCTGGGCTTGATTCTTAATTTTTTTCTGGCTGTGCAAGAGGGACCTTTCAAAGAAGCACAGCACTTTTATCTGTCTCCAGCAGTGCCACTCAAGTTCTTTGTGGCTGGATTCGCTTCAGTCTCCCGGTAGATTAGCCCAACGCTAATAGTGCCGCCCGCCTTTGTATTAGTGAAGTGGCGGCCAGTGTTTTAATCACGGGTCTCTTAATACACTTGGAATATCTGAACAGGTCCTCGGGTACAAAAGTGAGGAGGTGGAGAAAGAGAAACGGAAAGATATTAGATTTTTAGGGGTAAAAAGCACTTTAAAAATGATCAAAAATATCAATATATAAATAAAATGTGTTGAGTAGCTGAATAGAAATATAAGCATTATATGAGTGTAGCCTATAACTGAAACACCACTGCTAACTTCATTTTAGTTTTGACCCTTCATGCAGTTTATGTCTCTGCAAGGAATAGACCATGTTAATTAGTTGTTCGTTGTAATTGTATCTGTTCAATTGAAAGCAGTCACACTAATTGAGAATGTGGCAGATAAATACTGCACTTACTGCTTAAAGAAATTATATTGTCTGATTGCTTTCTAAAACAATATTGCCCCCTGAATTGCTTCTAATTACTTTCTGTTTGTGTTGTACTGTAGCTAAATTCTTTTAAATGAGTTTAACTACTTTACATTTTTTGAGTCATGTGACCCCATGCCGAATATGCTGCATTAATAATCTCTTAGATCTTTGTGCAAATTATTTATCTGTGTTTGTGTTTATGACTGCCTGAATCTGCTTTGTGTGTGATTCTTGTAGCCTGAAGTTATTAGCCTTTATTGTTGAAGCTTGTAAATATAATAATGTGACCAGTGAAGCATGTTTTATTTTATCTGTCTCTCTTTATCTGCTTCTCTTGCCCAGACTTATGAAATCGGCCATTTTTGGGTTTGTTTGCTGTACCTGTGGTCAGAGTCATCTCTGGTCCATTATGATGTCACACTTATTGATAACATGAGTCATAACAGTTAATGAGGTGATGATGTTATACCTGCTGCCTTCAGGTCATGTTAAAATAATGTACTTCATGCACTATTGTTTATGAATACCAGAAAATAATTCCCCTCATTTCCCATGAAAGTCTGAGAATGCTGAAATATACAGATTAAACATAAATTGCACGCTGCCCAGTCAAAAGTTTAGGGTCACCTGACTGAAATATTTTACATGATTTTAAAAACCGCTCTGAAGGTGTATACACATTTCAAATTAGTTTTGTAGACAAAAATATAATTGTGCCAACGCATTCTTTCATTAGAAAACTAAAATTAAAATGTTTTGAAGTGGATCACTTAGACCAAATAATAAAGAAAACAGCCATTTGGAACTTTAGCACTGTCTAAAAAGCATCTCATGGTGATGTCACAAGATTAAATAGCTTGTGTGAGGATGCTTAAATATAACAGTTTTGATTTGTTTTGGCATAATTCCCAGCGTTCCATTTTATGTTATTCAGTAGTTGATGTGATTACTATTGAGTACATGAATGAGTTTACTATTATTCTAAAATGTGGAAAATATGAGTGAGTGGTCTAAACTTTTTGACTTGTGTAATTCTTTTGCACCTCATATTGCTTATCAGCACTAAAACACTTCCTGTCTCTGTCAGCAAGTGATAAAGAGAGACATTTTCCTATTTTCTGACTAAATGCACACATATCACACTGTAATTATGGCTTTTGAAGGCAACAACCTGGTCTCTTGAAAACGACAAATGAAAAACTTGTCATACCCAAAATCATAGAGTCATTATATTACAAAATATTGACTCTGACACTAATTGACTTGGATGAAATTTCAGTTTAAGGATGAAGTAAATGTATGGCTTACTGTTCTAAAAATGTTTGCATATCCTGCTGAACAGACCAGCTTAAACTATCTGGTTTTGGTTGTTTGAAACCATCCCAGTGGCCAAAAAAGATCAGTTATTTAAAGACGTTTTAGATGTTTTCATTAACAGAATAATGTAATGTTTGTCAGTACATGTGAATATTTTATATGTATTATAAGTGAATATTTAATACATTAAATATATAGACATAAACTGTATGTATTTTAGGGTACAGTGCACTAAATGAGTCGCTCTAAAGCACTTGATTTCCTGTTGCTGTTACAGATGTTTACATTAGCGTGTTAGCGTGAGAAAGGACAGGTCCTGTTGTGGCAGCACACAGCAGTAATCCTTCAGAGGAAATATTATTCAGCCCTTCATCTGAGATTTACTGGAGAAACTGCAAAGTCATGCATTAAAAACAAACAAGGTTCTCTCCGTCCCTGCACTTCAGGTTCTGTTCTGTTTAGTTCCGTGAGGGATGTGTTTCAAAAGCTAGTCAGCTTACTTGTTGTTAATGTTAGCAACTTAGCATCCTAACTGAAATGGACACTTGTGAATTACTGATTTGATACATTCTACAGCGAGGCAGCGATTTCATTTGTGACACTTGACTCACAAATGATGCCAAAAGTTTGGTATTAGTATGATGCTAAATTGACACTAATGCATCCCAGTTCACCTATTTATCCTAAGCACTAAAAGAATGTACTGTGATAGGAAAGTATATACATTTGAGTGAGTATAGCAAAAGAGTATGCAGGTACTAGGACATACTAACGTGCCACTAATTAAATCATTTGATAGATTTAATCAATGAATTCAGTAAAGCATTTGTAGTACTAATTCAGTGTAGCATCACTAAACTCCCACAGTGAATTGTGGGTAACAAAGTTTTCTTTGATCCGCACTTGGAATTTTCATCCAAAATAATCTAGAAGTACCCATCCAGGTACTTTACACACTAATTAACACTAATACACACTAATTCTAATTTCAAAAACTATTTGAGATGGATGGTATGCAAATTAGGATGCAGCATTAGAAACTGTAATACACAAATAAGACATCCAAAAATGGAATAAAATCTGGTATTAGATCAACTATTTTTAGCGGTACTTCTTGGTATTAACTGAATTATGTCATCAACATTTCTCACCCTGCTTTGATTGACAGATTGTTTTTCTATTTGTCAGTTTGTAAGGACATTAAACATGGAGTAAATGTTTTTATGTGAGTAACAGTTATTTATTTTGGCCGTATAAAATATTTATGTCGCATATTTATTTTTCCTCCCATGGCCCCTAAACAACACAATGTGCGCTGCGGGATCATACGATTATCATCACAAGTTTGATGGTTGCCAGACCTTTGTGATGCAGACTCATCAATCATCATGTGCGGACAGGCCCACGTGCAGTTCGAACCCCACCATCTCCTGCTGTGAGATTCTGAAGATGGGACGTCCTGTTTGTTTTTCTGCATCAAGAGAGACCTTTGGCCGGAGGTCGGGCGGAGAACCCGAGGAACTTCCATGTAAACATCTGATGTGTGAACAGTCTACAAGGGGTTCTCAGCAGAGAAGAAGGTCTCCCACTTTCTCACGGTAAAGCCATCAGTATTCATCAGGGCTTCTGAAGCAAGATGAAGGCCCCCATAATTCTCCTCTTGAGATGCTGGGCATTAACATTCATTACGGACAGCGTAAGGAATCTCTCTCCTGTTCTGAATCTAATGTCAGTTGTCAACGATGCTGCTGTGGTTTCAGAAATAACGAGCTGAGATGTTGCTCTTGGCCTGCTGGAGTCTTTTCATATGAGGTTTATTTTTGCAAGCAACAATAATAATTCAAAGCTATTTTAGTTGTTTTAATCCATAATGCTTTAGCTTTTTGTGGCTCTTGTGTAGATTTAATAAACCAGTCCACTGAATTTGTGTTTATTGTATTGTATCTCTACAGTTCTTTTTTAAACCTTACTGCATGGCTTCTTCAAAACCAGTTTGGAATCCCATCTGAGGCATCTGGTTAACAATTAACAAACTTCCTTCCACCTGCTGGTTCAAATAATGCATTAACATACAGAAACATACAGAGTTAATCACCTTCCTTGTTGGGATCAACTGGGAATTTCCATTTTTAGGGGAGGTAATGGAGGAATTAGATTTCAGGAGCACCTGGAATTGATGCTTCCTCTCATTTCCCAGAGATGACGTTGATGTTAGTTATCAGACACTCGATCTGTGAGCAGCCACAGAGTGTAAGGTCACTGTCCTTCTCCCAAATCAGGAAATTACAGTACGTAATTAGGAAGCAGGAAACAGCACATTAGAAAGAGCTGCAGAGAGAAAACTGAATGTGAGTTAGAGATAGAGCAAGTGTATGTCGAACAGATAGAAGTATATTATACTATACATACTGTACTACTTTTTCTGTTTTTGTAGTATATTTGCCAAAAATATGCAGTATGCAGAGTACACGCTGTACAGAATGTTGTATCCCACAATGCAATGCACTTGACTTTTCTGTCTATTTTCAGCATGAATCTAAACTACAGACACAATTTATAACATGACTTTAATTACTTTAGATTTATGCTGAAAAGAGATGGTCACATCAAATGCATTGCATTATGGGATACAGCATTCTTATTTTTTTATTGGGCTGCCTCAGTTTTTACATATTAGTCATTTTACACATTATCGACGCGTCCACACAAATTAAATTAAAAAAACACAATAAGGATTTTGATTTACATGTTAATAACTGTGGCAATAATGTGGAATACTGCAGTCTAAAACATTTATTGTGGAATAGTGTCAACTGTTTATTAATTTTTTAAAATTATAGGCAGCATACAGTGTACAGTTTTGATAGTAAGCTATTTTTAGTCGACACAGCAGGTACTTTTGTTCACCTTGAAACATACTTGTTAAAGAAAATGGGTTCAAATCCAAAAAAAAAGCGGCTTTGCGATTCACCCTGAAGTTTGGGACATCAGAGGTAGGCAGATGCTTAACTGTGTCTTGCTGTCCGCACCAGTACCGGTTCAAACCCACATGGCCTGAATATCAGATGACTGCTGGAGCCTTACAGACGCAGCAGCATTAAGCTGTTAGTATTCTGTATGGACGGAACCTGTCTGTCTAAATCTGCAGCTGAAAGCTGGCCCTGTAAATACTGGTTAAATGACACCATCCTGGCCGCATGGCTGAAAGCAAGAGGAGCTCATAGAACAGCAGATGATCTTCATTCAAATGTGACGAGAACATAGATCCATCCTGCCTGACACTGAATGCTGGGTAAGAGAAGTTAAATTTCACCCCATTGTGTGTTTTTGCATTGTAAAGTTACTTGCATGGCAATTAAGCACATACACAAATCTCTTTCCATTTTTTTTTGCAGTATGCATCACTTGATCCAGTGATTGGTGCGCGAGAAATTTCCCCTCGTATCTTTTGCGAGCACATTTATTAGTGCTTTTAAAAGGTGACCTTCTCAAACTTCCTCTCCTGCAGTGATTTATTTTTCTTTGAACTCCTCTTTCCTCACTTTACTTTCTCAGCTTTTGTACCCGTCTCATACCTTCAGAGCAATCAGAGCTAAATAACCTTTACATCAATAGAGTCAAGCACTCTTTTCTTCTTCTTGAGGTCACTGTTGTTGGGATAAAACTGTCATCATGGTGGCTTTATGGACTTTTGATGGCTGTTTCTGTGAAAATTAGGATGACAACACATCACGTTGGGGTTTATATATTGTTAAAATGTTCTGCACTATATTATCACCCTGTTTCTTTTACCTAAATGAGACCCACTTTTGCACATGCAACAGTTGCCACCACAATGCTAGGCCATTGTGGGTGGTTGCCAGGGTGTTGCTATGCTGTTGCTAAGCTGTTCTGAATGGTTGCTTGGTGATTGTCCCAAGTCAACAGAGTTCAGTGGCCAGACTATGATGCGCATACAAGCCACAAATAATAATCAGTAATGTTTACAATTTTCCTCCTGATAACGCTACTGTTTAGTACTTTTCATAAAAGAGATTTGCATTTGTTTGGTGTACACGCTTCATTGTATCTATAACTTCTGATGTTCAGCTCTCACCTCTTAAAAGCGTTTCAGCCCAGACTTTTGAAGCATGGCAGCTATAATGAAGCTAATAGCCGTGAAATGAAGTTTGTGATTCTATATGGCGTGGAGTGAATTTTTGGTGAGTAGATCTTTGTTGCATTCCTTGTGGCATCTTATCCTCAGTGACATCAGACAATAGATGTTAATAACAGGGGTTCTTTGTGGCCCCAATGTTAAATATCCTGTATTAAAAACAATGCAAATCTTATCAAGTTGAAAAATTCATAATTGACAGTGGTTTTGGTCTCCAGTATTATCTTATTAGTAATGGACTGTGGTCTTTATTGTGAGACACAATGATATACTCCATTCTGAGTCTATTATTGTTTCCTCAACACACGCATGACTTTAAAGTATGAGGCCTGTGCTTCACAGCTCCAAGTTTGAATTATTTCAGCCCCAAAATAAACCGCGTGCCTGCCGTTCCTAATCCGCGAGCTGCTTCACACTAGCCTTGTTTTACTAAACACAAGCGCTGGTGCGTATTCAAAGTGCCTCTGCGCTCCCTTAATGTTTAATTAACCCGCTCTAGATTCTGCAAAAACATTAGTTTTCAAGGGACAAAACAGAGACTCATGTAATTTATGCAAACCCTGTTTACACGATCACAACAAGATCTGCTCTGTGATAAAGCTGTAACTGGTTGACAGTGTAAACGTGGCCTGCAGGTATGTTAGGACCAGCAAACAAGGATGATCTATATTTCTGTCTCCAGAGGGTCCTGGCACTTCCACAGCTTGGTGAGGGTTCAGCTTACATTCTCGTCTGCCATCTGACTCTACACCTGCCAAACTCCACGGCCCCCATCTGCCCTTTATACCATGACCTCATCGGCACTGCACATCAGTCACGTGTTTAGACAGAATCTGAGCCATCCAATCATGGCCAAGCAGTACGTCCGCAGTCTTACGCCATGCTACAAAAACGCATTGTTAAACCTGATATTACTTGGATTGCTTTCAAACCGATTGCTTTGATTCGTCTGAAGTTCTTTTTAGAGGCTGTCAGCACTTCTTATATTCTTTGCATTTGATCAGGGTGGTTAATAGGGCAGGTAACACACACTCTGAGTGGCTTTATGCTTCAAGTTGTGTGTGTTTTTTCAAAGCATTAAACAGCAGACAGTTATCACTTTTCCTCTCTCGCTTTCTCTCTGTAATGTTTTTGGCTGTCTTTCAAATGTTTCTGGAATACATTTAATGCTTCTTTGATGTGCTGGAGGTATTTTTAGGCACTGCACTCATAGGGGGACTGGTGAAGAGGCCAGAAACTCACACAGAGAGAGAGAAACAGATCCGCGGACGTGAAATTATAAGTAATCCATATTTGCTCTGGAGGACACAGATTCCAAAGATTTAAATATGACCTAGATTTTTGGCTCGTCTTTCTCAGGCGTCTGTAAGTGTTGACGTCAGACTGAGGCCAATAGAAGGACTCGCTTTACACCGCATGACATCCGATTTTTTCTGCTTTTTCCTCCATGTTAAAATCTCATGGTTTCTCCTGTTTCCGGAGTTCTGTAAATGGGGGTGTGTTTAAAGAACCGAGCAGAAATGAGTGTATGTTTATGCTGGTGTCCCAGGCTCGGTTGTAAAATATAGCCGCAAGACGCCTTATTCCACGGAAAATTAAACAAAGCTGCTGGTGTTCACTCAGCTGGAGAACTCGGGGTCATGTGGGATTTGCAGTTAGTCTGTGTGTAAGAATTCAACATCATAAATGTTTTTGGCAGTTTAATTAAGATGCATCTTATGGCATGATGAAATTGCAGGGTGGTAATTTGCCGACAGTGTTTGGCAGGTGGAGTAAATTGCTTTCTAATGGAATCTCTGCAGGTTGCGTTGCATTTGCGAAAGCAAAATGCTTAATGGAAGGCGAGGTTATAAACTTACTTTGCAGTTTTCACTTCACACCCTTAGAAGTGTCTTTAAAACTGTGATGCGTGCTGTGTACCAGTTTAGGATGCAGTGTAGTTTTAGATATGTTGTGTTTGAGAGCATTTTAATCTGTTTAATGTGGAGTTTTCTATTATCCCTTGTTTTTAAATGTTTGTTTGATAATGTTTTCCTATGGTGTGCTTTAACAACTTGCGGCCTAGCGGCTAGTGCATGTTGTGCAATAGACTGGTGATTAAAATGGCCGATTCTTTAGACCTGCACTGAAGGAGATACCAGAAGCCAGAATATCATAAAGACTTGTGGGTGGGCTCTTATGATACCCAGAACACCCACAATGCATCACTCAGCACATCTCAGAAACAGCACAGCAATTAGTTTATTGTTTTTTACTGGATCATTTATTGTTCAAGTAGTAACATTAACTGTAATACATAAATTACAAATAATATATTTGTTCATGTTTACCAATGCAAAACATGTAAATGTTCTTGCATTGTATCATAAGGGTGAGTATTCTCAAAAAGCCTTTAGTGTTTACTAATCAGTTATATTTTGCACACTGCTTCTGTCTGTACATTCGACTTTTCTCATGGATTCCCTATTGTGTTGCAGCTCCTCCCACCTTTATGTAAAACAATAAAACTAATATTGACTGCCTGTTAGTCAGCACACCAAAAATATCCGTCTCTCGATCAGCAACACAATGGCTGCAGGTATATGGAGATTCTCAACAGATTCTCACCATATTCTCTATATTTGACTGTTTTTTGCATTGGAGTGGTTAATTATTCTAATGAAAACATATTAACACTCAACTCAATTCATGTGTTTGTTAAACCTCTTTCACAACACGTGTCTTACTTCAGAAGCATCACGTGCCACTTTGGCCTATATATAACATAGCATTTAACATTTCATGAGGTTTTCATGTAGCAAAGAAGCG
The DNA here is from genome assembly GCA_036877585.1 of Botia kubotai. NCBI lineage: Eukaryota > Metazoa > Chordata > Actinopteri > Cypriniformes > Botiidae > Botia > Botia kubotai. Next base: position 15,879 of record JAZGTI010008019.1, read on the forward strand.
AGTGTAAATAAACAGAGAAAATGACCTAGCGATTGCTTTGATATATCACAGACCACAGACTAACCATCACAAATCTGCACGATCACAAATCTTGAATGACATTGTTGCTTAATTTCCCTGACTTCAAAAACTCTATTCTCTGTCATTATCTGACTGTCTTTTTTTTAAATAAAAATACTTAAATATCCTACATATCCAAATAAGATGAGTTTAGCTTAGGAAGCAAAACAGTATTACACATAAATACTTGAATGTGCGGCCTATATTTTCTTATTTCTTTCTTCCTACACCAGTGTTTATGTAAATGCACATTTATACAGTTATATAAACATATATATAACCCTCATACTTATATTTTTATGTATACTACTCAAATTGTTTATTCTTAACTCTGCATATTTAAATGTTATTTATTTCTTGTGTAATGTAGGTACTCAAAGCTCCAGGAAACAAATTCCCTGCATCGTGCTCAGTTCAAAATATCTATCTGAAACTATGTGATTTCACGACTGTTTCTCTGCGTCCTGTGAGATATTTTGGCAGGGCAGGTGTGAGTCGTCTGCTCTACACTGTCCTAGGCTCGCAGCGGGTGCAGTCGACTGCAGCAGGTAGCGCGCGCCGCAGAACAGGTGTTCGCGCGGAGAGGAACCGTGATTAATGCCGCGGCGCCCTTTACCGCGTCCGAGACGCAGGGCGACATTAACATTCTGAACATGAAGAGCTCTCGGTGTGCGTCTGCCGTGGCAGGAAAACAGCGAACACACATTTACTCAGTCTGTTCACACGCTGCAGTTCCGCAGTCTGCTCGTTTGCTGCATGATCCATTTGCATGCATTGTTTCTCTCCAAAAGCATCTGCAGTTTGTGTTTTGTTTTGCATGCACAAACAGGACAATTCAATTACAAGATAACTGTTTCTTTAAAGACAGCAGCAAGCCTGTTCTCCTCTCAGGAGTCAATACTGAAAGCAATCTTAAGGAGATGATCAATGCTGTTTTTGTTTATGTTCCTTAGTTATGATGTTGGTGCTCAAATGCATTTCTTAAGCAATTCCAAATGACATGCAAAACAGTAATTGTTAATTATTGTTTATTTCTGTATTTGACAAAATAATAAATAATCATTATACTGAAACGTTAAAAACAACATATCTTATATATTAATAATAATAGGCTAATTACAGTCATTATGTAAATTTGTAACCTCAGAAAGCTCATTTTCATGTGTCACCTTGGGAATTTCTAATGGATTTTTAGAATAGCAGTTCTCAATTTACAAGTAAATTAGGGTCTATGGTTTACATAGACAGACTACTGTAGTTGTTAAATGCCAAGGATCACAACAATCCAGTTTGTCAAGCATGTAAAACGTCCTTGTTCTGAACACAGATTCGTTCAAACTAGCCCATCTATTAAAAAATTCAAGTATTTATTTTGTAGAAAAAACAAAGTCTCTTTAAGTAATGTTATCCATTATAAGGTTTTGATTATTGGTGTTTAAATCATTAAGCTTTCAGATGCTACACTTGTCTTCTTAAAAAAGGAAAAGCTAATATACATGTGAATGTTTTTTGTGTTAAATGCACACTGGGGTGATGCTGTTGTTGGATGTCATATTTTTAGAGACCCAACAATGGCTGCATTTATCAGTTAAGCAGATTATAAAGAACCGATAACTTGTTAGTTAAAAAAGTGTGATTGTGTGTAAAAAATATCTGTCAAACAGATTAATGGTTAATCTTGTTAATATGGCTTTGAACAGATTTAATTGTAAGAGGATCAATTGGCTTATGGTGTCATGTGATGTTATATGTCCTTTAACTGTGAGTTTTCCTCCACACAGACACTGATGCGGTGAAATGGTGCACAGACCCATGATTCATTTTCCCAGCAGGCTTGGACGAAGCCCATAAACGCTGCTGAGGACGCAATCAATCTGAGTGAGTGTGCAAGAATGCAGCATGCATGCTAAAGATAAGGAATGTATTTCTGAACATGTCTGTGTCTTTATTCAGATTAAAGTCTGAGCCGTTAAGGTGGGTCATCAAAATGGCAATATCATTCCAGAGTCCTTTAACTGAATGACGAATCTGGGCTGTACGTACAGTAATGATATTATAAAGCACAGCTGCTGCTGTTCCATGCAGACTAATAATCCCACTGATAGCTTAACCTCAGTCTGATAGAGCTTGATCTAAATGACCATTCTGATTGAAATATCCCATTGAAGCAGGTTCTGCATATAGAATAAAAGAACTGAATCTGATTCATTTTTACATGTTTTCATTAACTACACTGTTTCATTCCAGACCTTTGATTCCATTTCGAATCTGTGACCTTCTGCAGGACAATCATATCCAATTTCTATATTTTTATGATTCATATGTTAGCCAGGTATCTCACTGCTGTGACAACGTTAATAAACGTTGGCTAAACGTTGCTCTTCGCATGTTGTTTAGAACGCACATCTGTTTGAATCTGCACTCGGGTTGTGATGGATGAAATGCACTTTCATTATATAATTTCCATTGAGAAGTTCCCCTGTACAAGCTCAAATGTACATGATGAATGTATGTCCTCCAGTAGATGTTTCCTTTTGGCTGCTTTTCTGTGGGTGATGCTGTGAATTTCTCTGTTCTCCATTCAAAACCTCTTCCCACTTTTTCAATTTCACTCGGACCCCCTCCGATCTGTTTTCATCACATTCCCTTTCACAATGATCCATTCTCTCATTTCTAGCCATTTTTTTCTTCTCTTCTCCTTTTCAGCTGTTGCCTCAGTCTCTTTCTGAAGGTTTCATTAACTCGTATGTCAGTCAGGCACAGATGTCAGTCACAGCTGCCTGTGTGTTCAGAGCAACATTAATAACCTCCACACACAAACCATTTGATCATGGCTGGACCACAACTAATGACCCTGTTCTGGCTTCTTACCAGCTATGACTGTACATGCCTGGAAAATACTGATTTACTGAAGGCCTGACTTGAGCCTTCAGAGAAGCAAAAACAAGAAAGAAAACCACTGCACTTGTTTCTGTGGACGGTCAATGTTTGTCTTAAAGGTCAAGTAACAATGATTATGTGTCGTAAGGAAATGTTTACATGAATATTAAAGCTACTTCTGCCTCGCTACTGCTCAAAACGTAAAATTGCAAGCAACATGGATGACAAGTTTAAATTCTAAACATCTGCTGTAAGAACAAGCTACAAGTGCGCCATCATTCCAGCACTCACACGTGATATAGTAGCCACGATTACAGTCATGGCATAACCACACAGTCGAATCAAGTCAAACGGTCATTTCCCATGAAATCAGACCCGATAGCTCACATTATAAATACTTATTTTAAACATATCAATGTGACTCAATGTGACTTGTAAGGTAAAGAGACAGTTTGAACAATGATCTGTTCTGTACATGCTCAATAACTTTGAGCTCATTCTTTATAAAAGTTACTAATTGCAGCTTTAAAGTTCTGTCCTCATATACTTACAAACAAACTGCTCAGTAGAAACATTCTGGAGTTTAAATGCTATTCTATCAGGAGTATCTGCGCCTTATCATCTGAGTGCTTAACCTGCGGCTGACAGCATCCTGTCTATTGTTAGCATTCATGTAAAACTGGAAAATATGACTTTAAAGCACGAGCCAACAAACGACACAGTTTTATTAGCTTTGGCTGAAATGGTGCGTGAATGTCGTTTTTAATTTCTCTTTGTTTCTATTTGGAGACTCTTGACTCTACGCATGGTAAAACCGGTTGTTACAAACATCATGTGGAATCTGTCAGGCCTAATCTCTGCTTGTTATTTTCCCATCCATCACCTGTCTGCTGGCTCTTGTTTACGATCGTATCTCAGACCGCCGTTTTGCGTGGAATCGATGAAAGTAATAACGCAAGTGAAGATAAACGATGCGTTACTGGATGAAGCTGGTATGTCAACATCCTCATTAAGATCCAGCAGAGGTTCATTTATGGAGAATCACTAATGAGCCAGTGTCATTCAGACTTCTGCGTGTGCTTGTAATTGTGTCAATAAATTTGATATGGTGCTTAATGTGTGATGCATACACCAGAGAGTGAAAGTGATCCAGTGTACAAGGGCTGCACAGGTCTATGTGCGCGTGTCTTGGCATCGGTGTTATTGGTATTATAATCACATTACGCTGTATCTTCGAGCATCTTGGTCATTTCCACAAGGAAATGAGCGTTTGTGGATGATCTTGTTTGTCAATGTAGGTCACGGCCTTAATTAGAATTTTCAACAGCTGAAAAAACATTGCTATAAAATCATCTAGATTCATGGTCTTACATTTTTGCTTCCTTTTAAATTGGAATGCGTAATTATTTAATGTCTGTTTATCTGAAACAGCTTTTGGCCAGAGGGCTCTGGGTGTTTGTTGCTTCACCAAAGGCAAATGATATTATGTGATTTGTTTTTGTTTTGTATTTTTATTTTTTATTCAGTTGACCCTTTGCTGAGCCTTGTGTTAAAACACTGGTCTCATCTTAACAGCTGCTTCTCTATATGGAAACCCTTTTTGATCAAATATTTCGAGTTGTATTTCATAGCAATTATTTACATTTACGCATTTGGCAGACGCTTTTATCCGAAATGTGCATTACATTGCATAATACTATACTATATATATATATATGTGTGTGTGTGTGTGTGTGTGTCATTCCTGGGATCGAACCCATGACCTTGGTGTTGTTAACACCATGCTTTAACCACTGAGCTACAGGAAAGCTGTAGCTCAAATGTAAATTAGTATGAAGTAAACTGTAGGAACAGTTCTGTTCACTCACGCACAGATGTTATCAATTACAGTGAATATCAAATAAAAAAGATTCACAGTGTATGGTTATCACGTTGTCT
>JAZGTI010008020.1:0-19880 GCA_036877585.1 Botia kubotai
CCATCAATCTTCTACCATCAATCTTCTACCATCAATCTTCTACCATCAATCTTCTACCATCAATCTTTTACCATCAATCTTCTACCATCAATCTTTTACCATCAATCTTCTACCATCAATCTTTTACCATCAATCTTCTACCATCAATCTCACAGTATCCGCCAATCTTTACTTTTGCTAATTCAAATTTAGTTTTCATTTTAAATGAAGCATCAGCCATTTTCTTAATGTAGTCCAATAATTGTTTAATATGTTTAATGTTTGTTTTGGCTTTTTATGTACACACGCCAAGGTGTTGAGTGTATCCACAGACAATCTTTCAATTCAAGATATAAGTTTTTACTAATAATCTAATAATTATAATATTGTAATTCCTGTAGCTCAGTGGTTAGAGCATGGCGTTAACAACGCCAAGGTCATGGGTTCGATCCCAGGGATTGCACATACTCAATGTATAGTGATCAATGTGTAGTATAATGCAATGTAAGTCGCTTTGGATAAAAGCGTCTGCCAAATGCCTAAATGTAAATGTAATATTCTTTTTTTGCAACTTCAGTGTAATATGCAGTTCAGGTTAGATGTGTTGAGATAATAAATTCATGTGTGTGCACCAGCACACAGATATAACGACTGCTTGATGAAATGTGAGTGAAGGTATGTTTGTGTTTGGTTAGGGATACACTGAGCAGGATTTCTCATGGAGGGGTGGGGGGCGTTTGAATATGTGGTTTTCGAGGACACAAATGTGTATAATGATGTGTATAACAATGTAAACAGTTTATGGGGACACTTCCTGTGTCCACAAACCAAATCGCTTAAATCACTGCATACCAAATGGTGATTTTTTTGTTAATTAAAATGTCTGTAAGGGATACGTTCTCTGTGAATTTTCTGTTTTGGAGAGTCCTCATAAACCACATATGCTGTGTGTATCTGTATAGTGCAAAGTTACTAAAAGTTAATAGTAAAGATACAATAGTCATGACAAGTATTATGTCCTGCAGATGTAACAATTCTAAACACTGTTACTGTGTGTGATCATTTTTATCAGCTTATAGAGGAAAAGAGCAATGCTTGACACCAACACGTTATGAAAAAGCTCCACATGACATTAAAGCAACTTGAAGCTGACACTGGATTCATGCGAGACTGACGTGTGTGTGCTTATCAATGTACTTCACCAGAATGTCATTATTGTGTCATGCACAAAATTAACAATAATAAGCAATGATAAACTCCCTGTTTTTCCACATTTAATATTTTGGTTCATTTTATTTGTGGGGGACATTTGACATCAGCAAAACCATGTTAGTTCACCAGTGTGCACCTGAATTATTATTGATAGAAAATAATATTTATCAGATGACTGTATGAATGTTTATACATCTCTTTTAAAACAGGTGGCTTTTGTGATGTTTGGATATGCTTTACCCATTTTATTTTGTACATTTTCTTGTACGTTGTGCAGGTCTGTAAATCACTACATCTCGACCATATTGATCAGTAGTACAAAAATAACAGTTATCAACATCCCCATTGAAAGTTCACGTTTTTCCAGGGACCAAATAAACTGCATTTAAACTGCACCTGTATTGATTTATTAGAACAGTATTACAGTATTCTCTCTTCAATAAGCTTATTGTTCTATGGATGTAGTGTGTATAACTTTATATTTGTTTCATTCACATTGCTTTCGCTCTCTTTGTTGTGCGTGTAGTGAGTTATAGATGAAAAGTCCCTGTCGAATACAGTCAACCAGCGCATTAGAAATGACCGCCAACTTTTTTTTGTCTGAACTGCATTAATTGCATCAGTTTGGTGTCAGCAGATCGGCTGCGCGTTAACGAAAACGTAGCCGAGTCCAATGGCGGGGCCTCGACCTAACCTTTTAAATTAAGGACCAAGATAAATGACAACAGTATTGCGCTGCACTGTGAACAAACGTAACCTTTGTTTTTTTCTGCAGATCCTTTTACTCACGCTGGTGAACTTCGGTTAGGAGAAACGCCATATAATACTAGCCATAGTGAATTAAAATTAACGTTTAACCACCAACAAAAAACGGATTCTCTTTTCGAAACCATGGGCGGCTCTTAAAAGAGCCTTTGGGGGACGCTGGCAACGGCGCTCTACTTGGAGCTGGTGTACTTGGTGACGGCCTTCGTGCCCTCAGACACGGCGTGTTTTGCCAGCTCACCGGGCAGCAGCAGGCGCACGGCGGTCTGGATCTCTCTCGATGTGATAGTGGAGCGCTTGTTGTAGTGAGCGAGTCGAGACGCCTCACCGGCGATGCGCTCGAAGATGTCGTTGACGAAAGAGTTCATGATGCCCATCGCCTTAGAGGAAATACCGGTATCGGGATGGACCTGCTTCAGCACTTTGTACACGTAGATGGCGTAACTCTCCTTCCTGGACCTCTTGCGCTTCTTTCCTCCCTTGCTAGCGGTCTTGGTGACGGCCTTCTTGGAGCCCTTCTTAGGTGCGGATTTCGCTGGCTCTGGCATGCTGTTTCCAGGAAAAACTCACTGATGAATGACTGAATAAAGCCTGTAGTGGTATTTAGTCACATCGCTATGGTAATTTTTAGAGAAACGAAGAAATCAGTTTCCTGATTGTGTGCCTTCATTGGCCCAACCCTAAAAATGATTCTACTGGAGGAAAAGAGAGCCAATGACTGCGCCTCCACAAACACCTATACGTTTGAACTTTACCTCGGTTTCTTTGTATTTTACAGAGTGTCCTGTGGCTCTCCCCGTATATCGAGCTCTCCGCATGACAATCGTATTTCCTAAACCGTAACCATTTGTCTCTAGAGGGTAAATCAATGAATACAGTAATAATAATGAACCATATGTGTGTTTACGCAGTGAGAATTTCGGTATTGTTCCAGTTACTTGCGCGTTTTTGTATTCTATTGGAACTACAAGACGTCGTGAAACCCAATCTAAACGACCTGAAATGGTGATCATTCCCATGCGGATACAAAACCAAGCGGCACGCACAGGCGTCTTTATTCCGATTTGCCTTGCAGCACCACTCGACCTTGCGAGTTTACGTCAGTACCTATCGCGTAAACGCATCAAGTTAAACGTCATTTCAAGAGAAGCGTCTGCGGTGTGTTTTTGACATCTCTTTGCGTGATTACGCGGGTGGCTCTTGAAAGAGCCGTTTTCTTCCTTCCAGACAGAACGTATTTAACCTCCGAAGCCGTACAGAGCGCAGCCCTGGCGTTTCAGTGCGTACACGACGTCCATAGCGGTGACGGTCTTTTTCTTTGCGTGCACAGATGCGATCTTGTACCAAATGACGTTCACATTTGCATACAGGACCTAGTTGAAACACAGACCTGAAGGCTGTGGTAACGTCACGACGTTTTTTCTCGCAGCTTGCGGCTCCGCCCACAGACATCAGCGGATCACTTTGGCATTTAACTTCAACAAATGTATTTAAAACTTCCCTCTAAAATAAAGCACATCTAAATATTTAAAGCGCCTGAAAGAATCGTACAAATTCACAGATGCGAGCTATGATCTGAAAGTTCAAGTCTATTTCTAGAGCGCTCATCGCAATGTTGCAAAGCAGCAAATAAGTAAACACTGCAGCGTTTCCGGTTTCTACGTCAGAGCTAATAACAGCTGTTGTCGTACTGTTGATATTAGGAGCTCAAGATGGTGCGACGCGCAAAATTAACAAGACTGACAGTCCATCCGTGTCTATCCACTTCATTACAATTATGTAAGGTTTTTATAATTAGGCATGTTTATAATTAGGCAAATTATTAATTTGCTTTATTTACAACCTGTTAAAACAGTCAACCCCAAGCTGGGCCCGATGTGTTTTTGTTTTTTGTGTACTACAAAATCAGTACTTAAGTCTAAGCATTCTATGCATTCTAAGTGTAATATGTTAAAATGCTATTATAAAAGTTTTACCTAAACAGCCACATGTATAATTTATTTATTTTGGATCATGGACCTTTTTATTCGCTGTTACAGCATAGTGGTATTACAGCGCTACACCAGCAGATGGGGTAATCGCTCTTCTGTGTAAAACGATATTTTACTAGCTTAACTTGTGCATAACACACAGAGACAAAAATAATGCTTGATGTCTGTTTAAGTGCCTCTGATCAGAAGTGGTCAGGTTGAGCATTTGTAATGATACCTAGAGCAGAAATAAGTCATTGTTTTGGAGATAGCAAAAGATGTCTGTTGTGCCATAAATGGAGAATGTTCTTCATTTATGTATTAATCTTGAAGTTAAAATATCATACATTTGATATGTTTAAGAAATGTTTTTAATTGTAACGCATGTCAATTATAGAGACTGACTTAGACTATTTAAGTCACTTTAGTTTAGTTCTACATTCTTGTTTCATTTAGCATATGTGGAGCCATGACTATGCAAATTAGTCGCCACCTCCACTCAGACACAGCTCACACTACCTGATTCATCTTTTTTCCCTTATCAGTTTACCAGAAAAGTTTGCATGTGTACAGCACCATCAGGATTTAAACCTCCATGATGATTGTGATTCAATGGAAAGATTATAATTATTATTTATAGTTATTTTGTAGCTAGATAGTATTTTTTTCAATGAATGGGTTCGATCCCAGGGATTGCACATACTCAATGTATAGTGATCAATGTGTAGTATAATGCAATGTAAGTCGCTTTGGATAAAAGCGTCTGCCAAATGCCTAAATGTAAATGTAATGTAAATGAATGTGTTACATATAGGCATGTGATAAATGTGATGTAGATTTTTTGGCCCATTAAAGTACTACTGAATGCGCTGTTGGTTTTAGCTAACCCCTCTTAATAGCTCACTAGCTTAATTTTAACTATTTAAATAACATAAACACAGGTTTGAGTTCCAGGTTAGATTTGGCTGATTGAAAATGTTTGTGAGGTGGATAAACATGGCAGTTTCCTTAACATTTCCATTAAATCACTATAAACAGTGACATTTTATGCAGAATATATTTGTATTAATTACAGATGATGTTTCTTTAAAAACAGAGTTACACAGAATAAGACAAGTGGAAAAGAAACTAATATGGAACTGATGTGTTTAGGTACAAACATAACTTTCAATGTAACAAAGGATGTTTTTGCTACATCCAGACAGAAAATACTGTTTTGTATGTCCCTTGTATATTGGTTTATAATTTGGAACAATCGCATGCAACAACCGTATGAACAATTGCAAGACAATCCACAGAAATGGGTTATGTACGCTTCAGCCAATGTTTCCAGGGGGAGATCCGTTTAAACAGAAAACACACACACAATTTTCTAGTCTGTTTGCACGTCTGGTACAGTATACACAATACAGTATACTTTCATACACAAAACGAGTGGCTCAAAATGGCTCAGATATCATCACATTCGTTTTTATGTTGTTGCAATCTTAATGCTATAATGCACTTCTAGAATAAGAAATACATATTAAAAAGTTAAAAGAATATAACAGCGCTCTACCTTGTTACATAAGTATATATTTACAACACGTGGACTCTGAAAATTATGTTTCTGCAATAAATTCAAATAGTGTAGTGCATTTTTGTGAATGTTCACAGTATTTGTATAATGTAAAAAAATATAAAAATATATATTTAGTGTCTAACACTAGATAAAGATACTGTAAAAATGGTAATATAGTGCAATCCCAACATTTTTCACCATTAATTGTGTAGCAACATGGAACATTAATAAATGACAAAATTATTCAGTGGGTGATTTAGTGGCTCCTTTAGTAAATACATGTAAAATATATTCAGTTTATTACTTAAAATTTAACATTCAATATACACTGATTTATGATTCAGTACTCACTCAGTTGCGGCCTACTCTGGGCAGCTGTGGCCTACTGGTGAGTTGGGCTTATAATCAGCAGGTTACTGGTTTGATTCCAGTGCCGGCAGGCAGCAACTGACATGTCCTTGAGCAAGGCAGGTTATCATGCCTGACAAATGTGTCACTTTGCATTTTTTTCTGACATGATTTTTGTTAATAAAACCTTGTTTAATAAAATTCCATGTTGAAACAATTAAGTCTGAAAAGTACACTAGGATATACAATAGGTATAGCTACATGTTCAGCATTTATTTATAGAAAAAATTACATGTACAGACTTTTAAAGCCTAACACAGATACCTTCTGTCTGATTGTTAGAAGAGCTACATGTGCAGATACTGTATATACAATTATACAAAGTAAATGAACAGACGGAACGAAGCTTCATGTTTTCTGTGATGTTTACTGGCCTGACGTATTTTTATGATGAAGAAGAAATCTTCTCTTTGTCACTCTGAAAAAGTCTGGAAGACAGAATATATGTTATATATAAACATATATATATAAAAAATCACCATCTTTACGCTATATAGTTCACGTTAACTTATATGTTCTTGTACATGTGTCATGAGTTTGATTCACATACACATACTGACACATACTGACTGAATGTAGTGCTTGAGTGCACTAGATGCAACTCTTGCTTCCTACTGAAAACTCTTTGGCTGCGTTTACACTGCACAGATTATTACCTCACATCTGACACAGATCGGAATTTATTGCACGTGTGTAAACACACAAGATTCGTTTTTCCGTATCCGATCTGGGCCACTTTCAAACGTGTATTTAAATCGAACACATATCCGATATCCAGACATCCAACCTGCATCTAAACACACATATCTGATTCACCTCGGCTATAATATCACAGTTCCATGACGGATTGTGTTGAACGTCATCATTTCACACATGTACTGAACCTGTCTGCAATGCCAGTGCAAAATAATGAGCATTAAAGCCAAATATAAGGAGGATATAAGAAGTTGTCGTGTCACTGATGTGACAAACATTAAAGCTTCTCTATGATGGCAGCATTTCAAAAACACTTCCAGCACAAAGCTCAAAAGCTCTCTGTCTCCTGATCATACCGTATGAGCACAACCTTTAAAAAACTCATTCTTAGGAGTAATGACTTTTTAAATGAAAGATGAGATGAATGAAATTTAGGCTCCAGTCACATAGCATTGACTCTCTTACCTGTAATATTAGCTTGTTTGCGTTTAACCTTTAGAAATGTCGCCATTCTCAGGTCTGGTCTGGTTCCTCTCAGAGTTTCTCTGCTCTGCATTTCCAAATATTTCTCTGTTGCTGTATCTCCAGGTGAACAAACGAAGGAACCTCTTCTAAGCCTCGTCACACCAGGCCTCACCACACAGCTACGGTAAAACGCCGGCACATCCTGGCATGGCACCTCCTTCCACTCTATTGAACCGGGAACCGGCTGGTCCATCTGAAAGTCAAAGTTCCAGCGTTGCTTGGCAATCTCCATGCTCTTGCAAAGCAGTCTCTGAAAGTCCTGCTGCAACTGCTGGTGGTCCACAGGACCAAAGAGGTTTCGACAGACCACTGCTATCTGAGGTTTAATGTCCTCATGTTCCTCCAGCGGCCCAAAATCACACTCGGCTGGTGTCACTGACATGTTCCTGGGTTAAAGGAGAAGAGTTTTGAGTTTATGACTTGAGTTTTACATGTGGTGTTACAACTTCTAATAATTATGTAAATATATATAATAATACTTATAATAAATAAAATATATAATAATTATGTATGTAATTATGCCCTGTTAAACATCGATGAATGAGTAATGAACTGCACAGGCGGTCACATGTCAGCACTCTTTAAGAATCAGAAGCATCTTTCTAGATTTGCTTTTGAAGCTGCAGACTACACAAACTTACCAGACAGCATAAAATATGCAGTGCTATACTAGATCACTGTTGTCCCATATTTCACTCTGTTTTAAACAACTGATTCTCGATATTATCGATAAATCTTACTGGTTCACACCACCGCTTGCCTTGAAGAAATGGGAGACTTGTTTACGTCGAAAAGCAGACGCAGCCCGCCTATCAAATTACTGGAACACACACATAGAGAGAGAGAGAGAGAGAGAGAGAGAGAGAGAGAAGTACTTGGTGCTGCGACGACGAACAGAGAAAACAACAGAGAAAAACAAACGCGCAGAATGTAGCTGTCCCGCGGTGGATGTGTGGAGATAAACGCGCTGACAGCAGCGACTCTCACGAACGCGTCGCGTCGCGTCTCTGCTGCGGGTTGTTTGTTATGATCGCAGGGCTCCGCTCACAGTCACGTGACCCGCTCAATGCAAAAGAACTGTTTACATTCACGCTAATCGAGAAAAAAACACGATTTTTTAAATACTCAAAACGTAACATCGCAATGTAAGAGTACCACCGGGCTGTGCTGTTTTCGCGGAATCTGGGTCGATCCCCGCTCGCGCCTGCGCGCGACACACATTCAGTGTTTTGCTCGTTCGCGTCACGTTCAGCTGAAGCGCGAGCCCAGAACTTCAGTCACGTTGACGTGCAACGTGACGAGGAGGAGCCACCAGTGACGTACAGTTGAGCTACTGTACATACATACGTCACTGTCCAGCTGAAGTTGTTCTTTAAAACTTCAGAAAGTAAATCAATTGATAAGAGGTCGATTATAAAATGACACGCGCGTGCATGTGCTGGGCATTGCATTACAGAATTCACAGTGTGTTGTGATATTACTCAAACTGATGCTCATACTGATAGTTCAAGTTATTCTTAGTCTAAATTTTGACTGAAAAGGATTTCTCTGCCATCAACTTATGTATATAAGTATATATATATATATATATATATCTGTGTGTGTGTGTGTGTGTGTGTGTGTGTGTGTGTGGTCTTTACCTTAATTCAAGTTCTTAAACTTGAACCATGTAAACGGAACCTCTGACTGTCCAGCAGAGAGCAGTAGAGAGCAACTAAACAAATGTGCTGGACTCATCCAAACACTCTCAATACTGAATGAAGGTCAGGTCCAGCTGTACTGCTCTCATTCAGTACTGACAACTTCTTCTGCAACTTTTGAAACTAGATCTCTGACAATGTAGATGAAAAGCATTCTATCATGTCTTTAAACAGCCTTACTGGAAAAGTTTTCATGAAGAAGATTATTTAGGATGTAAGTTCAGGTGACAACATATCTGTTGAATAATAAATCACATTAAAACACCAAACAAATGCATTTTATTTTATTTTAATAATATTTTACACGTTTTAACTTTCTACATTGAATCACTATTGAGTTTATTAGAGAATGTCTTTTTGCCATTAAATGTGACCTCTTGTGTTGTGATGATGTGATTAGATGTGACCTCTTGTTTTGTGATGATATGATTAGATGTGACCTCTTGTTTTGTGATGATGTGATTAGATGTGACCTCTTGTTTTGTGATGATGTGATTAGATGTGACCTCTTGTTTTGTGATGATGTGATTAGATGTGACCTCTTGTTTTGTGATGATGTGATTAGATGTGAACTCTTGTTTTGTGATGATGTGATTAGATGTGACCTCTTGTTTTGTGATGATGTGATTAAATGTGACCTCTTGTGTTGTGATGATGTGATTAAATGTGACCTCTTGTTTTGTGATGATGTGATTAGATGTGACCTCTTGTTTTGTGATGATGTGATTAGATGTGACCTCTTGTTTTGTGATGATGTGATTAAATGTGAACTCTTGTTTTGTGATGATGTGATTAGATGTGATCTCTTGTTTTGTGATGATGTGATTAAATGTGACCTCTTGTTTTGTGATGATGTGATTAGATGTGACCTCTTGTTTTGTGATGATGTGATTAGATGTGACCTCTTGTTTTGTGATGATGTGATTAGATGTGACCTCTTGTTTTGTGATGATGTGATTAAATGTGAACTCTTGTTTTGTGATGATGTGATTAGATGTGACCTCTTGGCTGCTGTACTCTCACCAAACACAGCGACACATCACAAGATTTTTGTCAATACTTCATGCACTGTAATGTTTTGTAGTAAGTAAAAATAAAATTATTATTATTATTTTACAAATAACATTTATAATAACAACTAGGTGCGTGTATGTGTGTGTGTATGTGAGACAGAGAGAGTTTCTGCAATTGATGTTATTACCCTTTATCCACCATTGTGACACAGTTTAGTGTATCTGTAGCTGTTCAAATAATATTGTGTGAGGCGCTTATAACCGTCTGGATAAAACAACACTAATGACAAATGATGAGAAATTGTCTAAATTCACTGTATCCACAGAACGTTTAATCGCAGTTGTTGGTTAACTATAAATATGTGATTTTGCATGTAATCAGGGATAAATCAAATGATTAACTGAACTGCTTCAATGGTACAGGCATGTTTTAAGAGTCTTTCCTGATGCACCCTTATTATCTGCTGTCTGTGTTTACAAAGTATCAGTCACAACACGTTACTGTTCGTACCCTGGTGGTCTGATAAGAGTTATCGGCCGATCTCATTCAAACACACCCTCCCTCTGTAAAACATAAAAGCTCTTGGCAGATTTATTTGTCTACAGTAAAACTAAATATGGTTCCTTACCTTTCCACAGATTCATGCGTCTACATGCTGTGCAGTGATGGATCACACACATACACATCACATACTACGACTGTGTCACATAATGGCAGAAGAGATTCTGTCAAATGCTGCATCACATACAGACCTGTGAATAACAAATATTCAAATGGGTGAATATTTGAAAATTTAAGCAGAGTTTAAAAATTTTAACATTTTTATGACAGATTTTTATGTTTAAAAATTGAGCCCCTACATTAAAAAATCTGTTTAAAATCAACCTTTATACAAATATTTTGAAGGATCACTCAAATAAATTACATGCGGGCTATTTTCTACACAGCATTCAATTAAAAGAAAATTGAATTCAAATAATCAAGTCAAGAATAGACTAATCACAGCACAGCAGTGTGATGCAGACTGTCTGTGCTCCAGATTACATTGTAGTTTAACTGTTGTGATTCCTGTTGCTCCTTCTGCTCTCATTGATGCAAAAGATCGAACATGCAGTAAACACTGTGCCAGTATTCCATTCTGAGCCGAGCGTTGACCTCTGCATGCCATCATTATCCATTTGAACCTCAAACAGAATCTAAAGCATGTAGGAAGACTTCTTTGAAGAGTTTGTGTATCACGTTTCATCTGGTAGAGGGTACTAACTCACACCCTTCCACTAATCTGTGCAACAAAATGTGATTTCGATCTCGGTGGAAAGTGTTTTGTTATTAGTCTGTATATGAAGTTCCTTCCTCCTCACTTCCCATCACTGAACCATCACAGTCAGGGTACCAGCAACACTGTTCATTACCGGCTTCTATTCACACCGTTGCCATGACAGCCTTCTGTTGATGCTACCTTCACCGCTTGACAGAACATTCTTCAATCTCTTCCACGGTTCATCTGTGTTCCGCCCTGATGCTTTTCTCTCTCACACTGATTCTGGGTCAGTTTCGGTTAAGTGTTTGAGGGGTGGTACATTAGCACAGAATGGGCGTGCATACCTCTTCCCTGCAGTTTAGCTAAAGTGTGAATGATAAGGGCATTTTTGTGGTTTGTACTTCCTTCATTTCCTCTTTCAAAGTGAAGTGTACATTCCAGAACAAAGCAGCCTGAAGGGCCTGCATGTCTTCAGAGGCTGTGATGTTTCTGAGGTGCACTTAGGGCAAAAGAGAACATAATAATTCAACAGAAAGACTTGATGGTGCACAGTGGTGCACACAGTTGGTGACACAACAGAAGGCAAAATAAATCCAGATCACAGAAAACAACGTCTCATGTCACACCCCAGATTCGGTCCTTCATGGCTGTAGGCAGAGACGCTGCGACAACGTCTGAGCTTTCTGACATATTTCATTTCTGGGTCTCAAGCCAACATCCCACAATTCTATTATCTTTATCTATCTAATTTTTTGATACCTTTCATGAGTTGCACTAACATGTAATCGCAAATAATCAAAAATGCATATTTGGCATGCTGTCTGGGGTGAGGGCTCTGACCCAGAGTACCCCCCATCCCTGACTGAGGTAGATACCAGCCAAGAGTGAGGCAATGAGGTGGCGGAGGGATGCTGCAAAACTGTTATGGGACAGAGGGGAGAGACGGCTGTATATACACATCCCTGCGTGATGATTGGTTGGATTACATGACCAGCCGATCATGTAATCCATGTAATCCATCATCACCTCCTGAACTTTGTGTTCCCTGGGAGTTGAACCCATTGCATGCATCAATAATGCAATGCTCGTGTGAGGTACAAGATAGAGTATGATGAAGTGACCTGCTGGATGTGACTACGCCATCATCCAGCGTTGGTACAGATGCTTCAGACTGACCTACTAACCAAACATTTATGCTTACATCAGTTTTAGCAAAACACTTTAGGAGGGAACAGTTTGTGTTCATAGATCATTATTATAAAGATTGTGATTGATTGATCCATACAGCCTTTCATATGTGCTAAAACAGAAAATACAATGACAGTTAAACATGTTGAGCAGTTGTTTATCCACTGCTGTTTGTTATTGTGAAATGTTATCGTGTTATTCTGTCTTCAAACTAGCATTTTGATGAAGTCCATATTAAAGATTTTATGGAGTAAATGTCTAAAAAGCAATAAGGCTGTACTGTTCATGTCTGTTGTTCATTTAAAGCTTAAATATAGAATTGATGACACATTTAATCAGAACAGTGAATTATTAGTGAATGTGTTGAGCACATCTATAAACAGTCAAATGAGATTATATTAATTTTACTTTTTATTTTGAGCGGAACTGTTCAGAAGACATGACAGGAAATAAATACTGTTTATTAGCGCTCACAAAACTGTAACACTTTACAATAGAGTTCCAATCGTTAACATGAGGTAATGCATTAGCTAACAAACTAGCAATACCAACATACTTTAGCATTTATTACTCTTTGTTAATGGTATTTAATGCAAAAGTTCATTGTTTGTTCATCTTCTAAAAATTATAAATTGTAAATATTGAACATAACTGAGATGAATGAATGCTGTTTAATTTTGTAATTGTTAGTTTATGTTAAGTTAGGTAGTTAATGTTAACAATTGAAACCCTATTGTAAGAGGTACCAGAAAGGCAATGCAGTTCACAAGCTCCAAAGCTGAAACAAGCAAACGGTTAAAGAAGTAAAAGAATGAAGTAGCGCAATATGTTGACGGTTTAGCACGATGTCAGCGATGCACATAGTGCGTCAACATGAACTGCCAGAGTTTTCAATCAATCAATTCAATTCCATGACAGATACACTTAATAGCTCTGCTCAGTGTCTTTGAGTTCCTCTTGCATGCTCGGATGATAATCCTGACTTTCCCTCGGGCAGACTGATCTCCAGAAGGTTCTGCAGGTGTTTAATGTAGTTTATGGCCGCCCGCAGCGTCTCCACTTTGCTGAGTCTTTTATCCTCGCAGTCCTGTGGCAAATGCTGGCGGAGTCTCGCGTAGCCCGCATTCACACATCGCACTCTCTGGCGCTCTCGCTCGTTTCGTTTGTGTATGAACGCCGCCGGTTCGAGAGAACATTCGTGCACGCCGAAGTGTCCACGGTAGGAGAGGTAGGAAAAGCATCCAATGTACCGTTGACTGTAGACCGGTTCCTGGTAAGTTTTTAGCGCGTCTTTAAACGAGGGATACTGGTGGTTGAAAGACAAGCCGAAAGCCAAGGGCTGAGCATACGACGCGAGTTCCACGATACCGTGATCAGAACCCATTTCTATCAACACATCAAAAACGTCACATTTGTGAATAACTTTAAAATAAGACGATTAATTTTACAATGAATTGTTCAAGTCTTACTTTTCAGAACACCTTGTGATCTGGTCTGTCTCTGCAGGCGACCACGAATCGAGTCGATGCTTCTTGTCTGCAAGTTAAGTCAGCATACCATCATCATCATCTCTTCTTCACCACTGAAGTAAAAGCTTGCTTTCCTGTCTCCTGTGAGGGCAGGTGAATGTAGTTTGACATCAGAGTGTATAATCACGTCATCTCACTTCTCAGCCTCCTGTTCTGTTCAATGTGATTTTAAGAGAACAAACTTCAGCAGAAACTCCTCAATGAGTCCTAAACAAGCCTGTAAAACAATTACGAAACATAACTGGAAATAATGTTGTAGGATAAACAAATAATAATTGCGGGTAATAGTTATTATATTATATAATAATATATCATAACAATAATTATAAAATAATAGTGTTGGGTAAATCCTAATGCACGCACATCAACAGTCATAGCAACATTTTGACAATGCAGTTATCCCAAACAGAAATAAAGACAGTGTTCCTCATTGTAAACACAGATAATTAAAACTAGATGGCCTGATAAAAACAGTTTGAATGATTTGCTGTATGTGCTGCATTGTTTTTGTGAAACACTTTTCTGGACCTTATAAAAATGTAACTGACACATTACATCTGAGATTTCTGTTTATTTATCTCATTACAATGATTCTGTGATCAGTAATACAGTTGTTTAAAATGATAACTAACTTACTGCGTTACTACTAATTCATAGTTTTATAAAAGCTGAACAATATCAGGATTAAAAAGATCCATTGACATAATTATCATATAGCATGAACCAGCTGGACTACATTTTACTCTTGCTATATTTCATCATCATTCTTTGTTGCTTCTACACTGTTTCGATGCTTACAGACATATCCTTACTCTATTTAGGCCATTGTCATTTTAATGCACACACTTACATTAGTTAACTTCCTCTCTAACTGTTCAATTTACTCAGTTAGTTCTTTTACAGTGATGTATGTTTTGTATGATACCGTAATGAGACCTGCATTACTTTCTCTTGTACAACAAAACTTCATGATTTCACCAACATCTACACGGTGAGCACATGGTCACCTTGCGTGTATGTGATCTAAATCAGTGTTTCCCAGCCGCGAGAAATCATCAGGTGCGCCGTGGAAGATTATCCAATTTCACCTGATATTATTCTGTGCTCTAAGCGAGCGGCGTGTGGTGACAGGCAGAACAAGTACATGCTCTTCCACTAGAGCGCAGTAAGTAAATTGAGTAAATTGAGACTATTTCCATAAATATACTTTGTGTGACATTTTGTTTGGTGGTGTGTCTTGTGATTTTTCTAATGTAAAATTTGTGCCGTGCCTCAAAAAGTTGGTAAACTCTGATCTAAATTAATGTTCCTGTGATATTTCATGATAAATGAGTTATTTCAGCCGATGAATCTGCAGGTTCAATGCTTCTCTAAAGATATGAATTCACAATGCAAAGTTTTGAACACTGGACATCATGTGTTATAAGTGATGACTCTTGAGTTTTGTGTCTTGGAGAAATGCCATTAAGGTGCTGAAATGGGTGCCAAAGTATTTGTAAACAAAAACCTGTAAGCTGTGGCTGCCGCCTCCTGGTGGGCAACAGAGGTACTGCAGTTGAGAATGTTTGGGAAACTGCAAATGTGCAGCGTCCCATATTATCCCCTGATGTAGAATCTTCTTAAAAATGATTATTATGCATATTGTGATATTTAGCTCAAAATAAATGTTACTTAAATATACATTTGTGTGTATATATATATATATATATATATATTAGTATAAAGTATATTATTTAAAGGGTTTAGTTTCCTGCAGTTCAAAACTAACACTGCAGTCGAGTGTATGTAAATGTGTGATGTGAGTGATGATCAACATAACGGCATACCCACATCTGTAATCAACTGTTTTTCTGAGGAGAAACAACAGCACACTCTGCACGGCTCTTCCTGCTAGCAGAGAAATGTAGTTTATTTCTTGCTTTTATGTATCAGCTTTCTCACGTGTGGTTCTGTGAGACTGAAATGGCAGACGGCGACAAATTGTTTGATGTCAGCGATTCACTTCACTTTGTTGCTTCACATTTAATGTAATAGAGCCTTTAAGACTATTCCTGAGCGCAAGACACTTTAAAATGATGTTCTTATTTAAAATAGCTGAACACTGAGTTCATTAAAATTGCTTTACTTAAAATAACATTTTAATAATAAATTGTGTTCTTACAGTCATAAGAAATCAGTGTGGCTTGTTCTTACAACAGCTGTTTAGAATTTAAACTTGCCATCCAAATGTTATGGAAAAAGTTATGATTGCAGGTCTCTGTGACGCACATGTGTCACATGACCTTGTGTTGCCTCTAAACAGGCTTGATTTTACATGTTCAGACACTGACTGAAACTCTTCCCTTTCGGGAACCTACTGTGTGAACTAGGATTTGTCAAATGTAAACATGACAATGTTTTGGTAAAGAAACAGGATGATAATAAACAGTGAGACTTCAATTGTTCTGTGAGAAAACAATTGTTCTGTGCTGTTGTTCTTGTCATTGAAAATAACACAATGACAAGGGGTTATTAGGGTTATAATAATTCAACTGATTTCTATAGCTGGGTTTGAGCCAGTTATCAATATGTTGTTCCACACTCTAGACAAAAAGAAATGTTTACTGTACTCTTTTATTTTAGTCGATGATTTCAATTTGGTAGATTACTTTGATATTTTTTCTGAATAAATAAAGAGAAAAGAATTTGACAAGGCAGTCAAATTTTGTGCCGCCTTTTGACAAAACTTGGGTGTCTATTAGAAAACACTGAGACTGCCCTCAGATAGACTATCGTTTGTAATTGCAGTGCATCATTTGTAATTGTAATGCTATAAGCAAAACTTATAGCATTATGCTATAAGAAGTAAAAGTGACCTATTTGTCAGATATGGTAGCCCATACCTGAAATGTGACCTCTGCATTTAACCCATCACTGGTGAGAAGTGAACACACACTGCAGGTCTTGAACACACACACACACACACCCGGAGCAGTGGACAGCACATTACTGCTCCCGGGGAGCAATTGGGTTAGGTGCCTTGCTCAAGGGCACTTCAGTTGCAACCCCCCAGTGCCGGAATCGAACCAGCAACCTTCTGATTACAAGTCCAACTCACTAACCAGTAGGCCACAACTGCCCTCGTTGTTAGGGTCACTCAACTGGTTGTTTTGAATTATCACTCAAATAGCTTAATATTCATTGCTCTTTGTTTACTGTTTCATCAATACTTTGATAATAAAATACTATAAGGGGGGTATCGTGCTAATGCTAAGGTATGGTGGATAGTTGCCAGGGCATTGCTTTTTAATTCTGAGTGTTCTGAGTGATACTGATGAGCATGTTGCTAGGGTGTTATGAAAGGTTGCCAGGGCACTGCCTTGCTATTCTGATTAGCTCACTGCTAGGGTGTTGTAAATGGTTGTCAGGGCGTTGCTATGCAGTTGTGAGTGATTGTAATGAACACATTACTGGTGTGTTCTGGGTTGTTTCTAGGGCATTGCTATTCAGTTATAGGTGATCTGACTTCATATTTCACCAGGTAAACGAAATGGCCGCTCACATGAACAGGTAATAGTGCACCTGCACAATGTGAGAAATCCAGCCCACAAACAATGCTGGACCAGTTACATGCCAGAGTTAAACACTTACGGTTTAGAGATATTGAAATATATATAATCAAGAAGTTTAACTGAAGCTCGCCTAAATATTAATGATAAATTGAATTTTAAAACATACATTACAATTAAACCTTTGTCATGAAAACATTCACACATCACTGGAACTAACTTGTGGTTGTATCAGACTAAAAAGCAGCTCAGAAAATACAGTGAATTTGAAATGAAACACTGCTTTCTTACTGGTCGGCACGGATACAGTGTGTTGCTCTCGTTGCTGTTCATCCACCTGTGATGTAATATCCAGATGGTACCAGTTTCCAGGATCTAGATTGTTGATTTTGCATTCAACATGTGCGAGAAGGTTCCCGGACTGCCGACAGTCTGTTGAGTCATTGTGTCGCTCGCTAACAGAAACTGTGTAGTGACATTTCACATCTTCATTTTCCAGCATGATGAGCAGAGATTCTGTGCTGGAAGTCATCTTGACAACACGGATGCTACATTGCCATGTAAACACCACCATAGTGCTCTGAAAACAATAACAATAGTCCTCACTGCAAGACAAACTGCATTACAGCCAACACACATTCACACATTCACAAAAATTATCATCATCATTATTACTATTATTATTACTATTATTTTTATAAGTTCGTAAACAAATCTGACAAGGTTAGTAACCAATGTAAAAAATATCATTATTGTATAGTTAATATGTACATATATACACATAATCTTAATCTAATTTTAATTCAATCTAACTTTTTAATTTTGACAAAAAATAAAGAAAACATACTGTATGTCAACTACTCACATATGTATATTTTTTATCAGCATAAATGACAAAACAATTACAAAATTGCATTTTCAGGAGTTGAATCCTTTTGTAATGTTAATTAGAACTTACCAATATCATACATCCCAGCCAGACAGCTACAGCAATGGCTTCACTCTTCAGCATCATCACTGTTGCTTATTAGATGTTCTTAGTAATTACACGGAAAAGTTCTTTAAAAAGACACGCCATTCTTTGCTGTATAATACAGAGAGTTTGGACTGAATGCAGTGTGTATGAAGAGCTCAGTGTGTATGAAGAGCTCAGTGTGTATGAAGAGCTCAGTATGAAGCGCTCAAGTTCACTCATCAGCGGCAGCAAACAGGAACACATGAAGAGAAAACAATCCCGTCTCTGAAGGATATCCTTCATCATATGTGTACAGAAACAGCATTTCCAGCAGCCTCTGGTGAATATCTTTCTGATGCTTCACCTATTACACTTCTCCTTCACTGAACTTTTCCGTTAAAGGCCAGAAAATGTTCTTCAACATACTGCACAAGCTTCACTAGAACGTTTGCAGATCATGAATGCCAGTGAAGTGGAACTTTCACTGGAACAACAGATGACTTTGCAGTGACTTTGTTCTCCACGAGTTCTCTTGTAGCGCAACCCATTTCCTTCCTGTGTGCTCAGTGCTCCTGCAGACGAACGTGTGGAAATTTGTTTTGACCAAAATAATTTACATTTTTATAAAGAATTTTCTAGGGTGATACAATGTGTTAATGTTTTATGAAAAATTCTAGTTAAAAGAGAAAGGTCATATTTAAAAAAGAAAGTCATATTTACCTAGGATTGAATCATTTTCAGTCTAATTGTAATTGTTTTTGGGGGAAGTATTTCTTTAAATGTTTATGTTAAATACTGCTAACCAGATCAATAAACTAAATGTCATCACATCTTGAGAGCATAGTGTAAGAGATCTGTTAACAGCATGGATTAATATCTGTTTTAACACCAAACAAATCAACCTGTCAAACCATCAGAAGATTTTGAGGCCTGTTTTTCTAAATGTAGCGATGATTTTGAAGTTTATGACGTCCTCTGTATGTGTATTGGCAAGCACCATAATATTACACTTTTAAAATAACATAATAAATGTGATTGGTCTCTAATTATGGATTTTACAAATATAAAAAACTTTCATCATTCATATCTACATAAATCATATCTTACAAATAAATATCATATCATAAATCATATCATATATCTAGAAATATAAAATTGTATATTCACAATATATAAAGAAACATATAGTTTAACCTATATGGCCATTTACCAGATGTCTGTATGCTACTGGCTAAACATTTAACTACATTTGCATCAGAGACAGCAACACAGACTAATATGACAGCTGAAGGCCACTACAAACTATAGAACAATATAGAACAACAGAGACATTTACTCTGGTTTGTTTTAATCACAACCGTAAAGACCTGGCGTGAAGCTCAGAGCTACTGCAGACAGCATTACACAGACCTGACCACCATTCAGAGTCAAACTAAGAATGACCAGCTGACTCAAATGATGTGCTCATATACATTAGATTAGATTAGATTCAACTTTATTGTCATTACACATGTACAAGTACAAGGCAACGAAATGCAGTTTAGGTCTAACCAGAAGTGCAATAAGCAG
>JAZGTI010008021.1:0-20755 GCA_036877585.1 Botia kubotai
TTTTATAGAAACAAGCATTTTCTACATTCAGTACAGCATAAAACTGCAGAACACACATAAGATATGTTTGTCATTTCCATAAGGTGAAGTTGTTGGTTAGGAATTCAATCACTTGGTCTAAAATAAATAAAGCAGTTGTTGCTGCTGCCTATAATTTATAAAGGTGTTTCTTGAAGTTCTTTCTGTCATGTCATTTGCATGATAATGACATACAGCTGTAATAAACGGAACATGTGTTCCAAGATGTCAGGCTAAGGAGATTTTTAAACGTGCACACACACACAACCGTGTCCCCCGATAATCTAAGCGCTCTGAAAATAGCCCCTACTAAATTACACGCACCGTTCTCCATTCAGGATCTCCCGGTCGCTGGAGTTTTCAAATCAATCAGACGCCGCTCAGCATCAAAACAACATTACTTATCTGGTGCTCTTGATTTCCAATCCATCTGTCAGGCTGCCTCAAATGAGGAATTTTATTACTTTGAACAAGTTGTTGGAGGAGAGGTGCGGGGACAGAAAACATAGATCATGTAATCGTAGGTAGATCCTGTGGAGCGGTTCGATGGATCTTGACTTGCTTCTGAGGGCTGAGCGTGTTTCAAAGCTAATGGTGGAGCTAAAAGCGGGTGGGGTACTACGTGGTCCGCTTTCTGTCACTCCCATGGTTTGTCATGAGCTCAGAGTTGTAAGTCATTCTGGCAGCTCCAGTGGTTTGACATGATTGAGGTATTTGGCAAATATTTCTTTCAAAGAAAGAAGGAAATATGGTCTCTGGCCAAGGTACAGAGGCCTGCCATTGAGTTGAGTTAAAACTTGCTTTATAAGCTCTATTTTGGCAATGTCTCTTTGGCAATGCTATACTGGCTGTTTTGATGGAAGACGTATATATTCCATATACCTAATGACTTTTAAACTTAACCCTCACAACAGCCTTTCTGCATTTTAACGTTTTCAAAAAGCATCATTTAGTATTTTTAATAATCAGTTTCTCCCTTGGGGACCCGCTGACTGGTCCTACCATCCTTGTGGGGACATTTGGTATAAAACATAAAGATATACACACACACACACACACACACACACACACACATATAAACGTTGATAAAAAAAATCTATAATACAACAAAGCTTTGTTGAATGTCTTGTACTACACTGAAACATATGTAGATACCTTGACAGTAGCTAAATGAATTTTACCTCTCTACAACACTAATATTCACCTTATAATACTAATTAAACACTGAATATTCTAATAGTGGTGACAGCCTGATTTTAAAGCAATTGACAAGTGTTCAGTGACTAAAGATTGCCCGCTAATTCTTCATGCCATCTCAGTGGAATGAAGTCCAAATTGAACACCATGTCCCTTTAAATCCATCACTGTACCAAAAGCGAATAATTAATGACCGTAACATGGTGCTAAATTATTCATTCATAGAGGTAATAAAAATATGTTAATTAGAGGATTGCTATTAATGGTAGAACATATCATCATTTCCTTACCGAACATGAAGTAATTATTTAAACATATTCTGATTTTATTGAGATATTAGCGTTTCTAGCACCATTTTGCGCCATCTTAGCTTCTGTTCCTCACTGTTTAATAAGAAACTCCTTGTCTCACACTCTTATTCAACTGCAAATTATTAGGCAAACGAAATCAAATGCTCTTTTCTTTTAAACTTCCTGTTACATGACTTTTCCTCAGGATGAAGCAACAGAGGCCTATTCTAGAAGTTCATGAACAGCCTGCAGTCAGAATATCTCCCGCTTTGTTCTGTCTTTCAGTGGTTCGGTTAAACACAGTCTCTGTCCAGCCTCTCAGCTGACGAGACTGCATTCATTTCCATGGTGGTGTTAACTCCAGCATGCATGCGACCTCATGGTTCCGATTACAAGCAGGGGATTCATTCCTTGTATACTGCCGGCCACCTCAGCATCAATTGCAGCAGTAAGTGGTGAGCAGAGGGGAAAATAGATGCTATCAGGCAGAAGGCAGCTGCCGGAGGACTAAGAGTCTGTGCTTGTTCAATTAAAAAGACAATTATGTGACACAGTCCTACAGTCTGCAGGTTACTGGTAAAATCTGCATGGGCACAGTTAAAAGTTGACTTCCTGGTCTTTTTTCCTCTTTTTTCACTTATTTGGATTTATTAGTGGTGCTCAGACTTGGATTTGGAGCCTAAGTAACCTTAAATAAACCAAAGTACTTTGGCACTGTTTTATCTAGGGATTGAATGATATCTCAAATTGTGTGGTTCTTTAGATAGAAGTGTGATATTACTTTAACAAACAATAAGGTGTTTTTTTTGTCTGATTAATACTAAAATATTTAGTGATCATATTGTAATATGATCACCAGTGGTTCAGATCTTACCTCTCTAACAGGTCGTTCAGGCGTCCAACCTGCAACATCTAGACACTGGGGTGCCCCAGGGATCAGTTCTTGGACCACCTCTCCTCTCCATCTACATGGCGTCCCTAGAATCTGTCATTCAGAAACATGGCTTTTCCTATCATTGCTATGCTGATGACACCCAGCTCTACCTTTCTATCCACCCTGATGATCCCACAGTACCGACTCGCATCTCAGCACGCCTGATGGACATATCGTGTTGGGTGAAGGACCATCACCTTCAACTCAACCTTGCTAAAACAGAAATGCTTGCGGTTTCAGCCAGCCTGTCTCTTCATCATAACTTCTCAATCCAGATTGATGGGGCAATCATTACTCCATCTAAGATGGTCAAAAGCCTTGAAGTACGATCAACTTAGATTCTCTGACCACATCTCTAGAACCGCTTGTTCCTGCAGATTCAATCTCTACAACATCAGAAAGTCAGACCCTTCCTATCGGAACATGCAGCACAACTACTCATTCAAGCTCTTGTTCTCTCCAGACTGGACTACTGCAATGCTCTCCTTGCAGGGCTTCCGGCTTGTACTATCAAACCCCGGCAGTTGATTCAGAATGCAGCAGCTAGAGTGGTCTGAATGTTTGCTTTCAAAGTGACTATTGGATTTGCACCTCCTTACCTGCTCTCACATCTTCACATTTATGTGCCCTCCAGAAACTTCCATTCAGCTAATGAACATCACCTTGTAGTTCCATCCCAAAGAGGGAGGAAATCGCTTTTTCTGGACTCTTACTTTCATTTTGCCTGGTTGGTGGAATGAACTACGTAACTCTATCAGAACGGCTGAGTCACAAGCTGTTTTCAAGAAATGACTAAAAACTCATCTATTTCGTTTTCACTTCCTTAACTAATCAACTAACTACCTCTACTGGTAAAAAATCTGGAAAAAAACCTGGCTTCTTACACTGTTGGAATACCTGAGACCTGTTTATAGCACTTATTCATTGTTGCTCTTATAGTTGTTGAAATTGCTTCTTTGTCCTCATTTGTAAGTTTCTTTAGATAAAACCCTACTATTGATTATCTTCCTTCATTGATAATAACCTCAACCTCTAATAAAGTAACCTAATAATAGCTTCAGACTCATTTCACTCATGCAGTTTTAACCTAGTATATTCAAACTTCTGTTTGAATATAAAGACTACTTACAGTCTTTTTATTTTCATGATCTGAAACCTTTCAGACAATTTTTAATGTAATATTATTAAAACATCATTATCAATATCATTGTCATTTCAAAAGGTTGTTGTAACATCATTATACATTAAAGGCTCCATTTACCATTAAACAAATGAATAAAAGATTAAAAGTTCTGATAAACTAGGATATTAGTATTCAGAACTGATAAGACCAATTAAACATGATGTGATGTTTTATCAGCACCTTATCTCATAGTTTAATCATGTTAACATCTGCGGATCAGTTAGCGTCACGGGAGGAAGCAGATAGTGCTGACTAATATATCCTCCAAGTCTGCACTGGGTACGCCAGCACTGATGTAACCATGCCAGTAAACAGAGTCTGTCGTCTCAGATATTAAGTCTGAGAGCAGACTGCCAAACTCTAGTCCCTCTGCCCTGTCTTTGAGAATCTAAGCCACCAGCAACTCTTCTTCTGTTCTTACCTAATACTAACCTGTCTTCTGTCTTTCTCCATTACAGAGATGGCATTTAGGGTTTGGCAGAGTTGTTGGATGAGCCAGTAGTGGGTTCCAAAACTTGTGAGGCTCCTGTTACAAATGTGCATTAGCTGATAAATCATATTCCTTCATCACATTGCCATTCCATGGAAAACCCTGAAATATCATCGTGATGACCTGAATGCATTATCACATGATCTTGTGATGCACTTTTTAGAAATGTGACTGGTATCTTATTTAATAGTGTTTCTGTCTGAAGATTTTTTTACCTACGAAAAAACATATCATAAATGTAAAATCTTAACGGTGCAGTCTGTGAGATTTTGCTGGCACCTGTTGGCCTGGATTTGTTTACTGCTGCCACTTTACACTGAAAATTTGTTTTGTTTGTTTTAGTTTTTATAAAACAAATGTATCTGAAGCCCTTAACACATGCGTGGAATAATGTTAATGCTTTTTCTGAAATGTGTTGTTCATTTCTTTGTGTAAAACTTCTTTTTTACTTTAAGTTACATTAAACATTCCTGAGTGCACCTTAAGGATCAATTTCTGCCCAATTTTATTTAAAAAAATGAGTTTTACATTTGCGCATTTGGCAGACATTTTTATCCAAAGCAACTTACAGTCCAATCAAGGTAAACATTTTATTAGTACATGTGTTCCCTGGTAATCGAAACCACAACCTTTGCGCTGAAACATGTCTCCACTATGTTTCAGTTAGTTGCCCTTTCATCCTGTAGCCCACTTATTTACTCATAATCCTACTCCAAGGTGAATTACATCATATATAAATAAAATAAAGGACGTGACGTGAGGCCAAGTTGGCAGCCATTGCTGCGGCGCCCGGGGAGCAGTTGGGGGTTCGGTGCCTTGCTCAAGGGTCTCACCTCAGTCGTGGTACCTACACCTACCGCCACCTACAATCCCTGCCGGACCTGAGACTCGAACCTGCAACCTTTGGGTTACAAGTCCGACTCTCTAACCATTAGGCCACGGCTGCCCCCAGCCGTGCAGAGTGCTGTAACCAGGAGCTTAATCCACTAGCAGGCTACAGGACTAATAGCTCAGATACTTGAAAATGACAGGTAATATTACTTTTCAGCAAATATGGTCCAGGTCTTAGGAATGAGGGGACAGAGATGCGATTAAACTGATGACCTCATCACTGTTTAGAGCAGCGGGAGGACAGTGAAGTTCATTTTACTGGATGACTGTAGGCTCTGTGATGGAAGGCTAATCAATTGATAGATTATGCAACTGATACGAGTGCTGCACTAGTGCACTAGCTGTGAGTGAGGCTGAGTGGGATTACTGTGGCCTCAATAGACTGAATGAGAACTAATAGACATTGGGGCCACAGACACTGATATGTGCTCTTGATATGTGGCTTAAACAAGTTATTAGAGTGCTGATATTTACTATAACAGCACTGGATTGCTGCACTGTTTTATTCACTCTGCTTGTCTAAATTCATAGTAAGAAGTGGAAAACCTGGAGTGGAACTGGAGCGGAGTAATTACTGATTATGTGATAAAGCAGGGAGGGGGAAATAACTTATTTCTCTGTTCAAGACAGGCTGTCAAGTTTGTGTGTTGCTTAGTGACACGCAAAACTTGCTTTGGCTTCCTTTAGAACTATTTTGTTGTAGAAAAAATATACAAACTTCTCAGTGTTCACACATGCTAGACCTGTTCCACCAAACCATGCTTTAATCTCAGTTAGACTCTGCTATACCCTACTGAGTTGCCTCGAACCATCACACCAGTTTTGCCGCAGTGGGAAAAATTCCCCGTCAGTTCACTTCACCTCCCCCCATTCCTCTACCCTCACACAACACGTGATGACAGTAGTGTCAGCACAGGTCACAATGATACACAGAGTCTGTTCTCACCAAGCTGCCCATTTTTATTCGTCCTCCTCTTCCTTTTCTCCTGTTGCTAGTTTTCTTGGTAGGTTAACAGGGTCCAAATTCCTGCCCATCAGCAGCTCTGCCTATGGCTCAGAGGTGTGGGGTTTCCAACACACTGTGCTCGGTATGGCCTCAGTCAATGTAGCTTCCTGTCCAAGCCAAACTGTATTTTTTTATCTTGAGTAGGATAGAAGAGCTTATCCTTACGTCGGGTGAACACTGGATGATTTTGGCAACGTTTTATCTGTCTAAAACTAATTTCGAGAATCCAAAAAGATTCTTGTGATACTAGGCCAGTTTGCTAGTTTGACATGCTAGTTTGACGTGCTCGCTGACAGACAATTCCAATCAAATTTTTGCTTTGATAAAATTCTGTTAGTTCCTGAAGTTTTGACTCAGATTGTTTTTGTTTGATATTCACCATTTTAATTCTACATGGGTCATGGGCTGATAACGTAAAACTCCAGATGAGTCTTCTTGTGTGTGTCTTGATTGTCTTAAGCCTGACATCAGTGACTTAACATGACTGTGGTGTGATCACCTTTGTAACATTCTGACAAGCAACAATCATAAACGACTCTTAAAATCAGTGCGTGTCTGGCTTTAGACATGTTTTTGCACCAAGTGTGCAATAGAGCTACTCTAAACAATGATGTCATTAAAGTTTAGTAGATGTGCAAAGTTTTTAGTTTTATTTTTAAAAATGGCCCTGTGATTAAGAATAATGCATCATTTTTGACCATCTGGATCTTCTGAAGTGTCTTTTAATCTGTAGATGAATTGGTTAAATGAGTAATTATAGAAGGAGTTTTGTTGTAGTTTGAAGGCATTTGTTTTCATCTAATCACTATCAGTTAGTTAGCCAGTCTTAGTGTTTACCGTCAGACATCTTCAAACATGGGGGAACATCTGGGCATCCTTCAGTAGGGCTGTGCGGATGTGACATTTTAAGGTTGTGAGTGGACAGATGTTCCTAGACATCTGTCCAGAGATTGTCATATGAACTAATCAGAGATTGTCATGAGAACATTAGAGATAATCAACAGCTATTCTAGTTTGAGCCAAACAACATCAGACATAAGCTACAATGTGCAACAACAGGGCAGGTATGAGTACATGCTGAAAGTAATGGAGGTCTACTGTATATCAAAGCATATGTAATGCATCCAAAATGGAATTCATTCTGGCTTTGGCCATGTTGACTGCAAATCAGCAGCAGGTTTAGCTTGTCATCATGTCAGCTCTGTCATATTGATTTTTAAAGAAAGTAGTCCAAAAGTGGGCCTTTTACCAGGCAATTTTAGGGCTTGTTACCAGGCAACAAGGTGACCCGATTCACTGGCCTGTTACCACAAAGGGCATTTGTGGTAATTCAATAATTTAAACTTGCTGACTATTTTTTCTCCCATAAAGACAGACTGCTTTTGTTACACTTGGTTGGTTTTTATTGTTGATAGTAGATGTTTTCACATTCATTTTATGCTTCTGATAAAATTATGCAGGACATTCTGTGATGCACCATCTGATTGAGAATCTTTAAAGACAGAGTGTTTTGTTGTTTTTGTTTGCAGCATTATGTAAATTCCCTATGAGTGAAATATCACCTTTATTTAAGAAACTGTTAGATGCACCCCCCATAATTTAACCAGAATTAGAATGTTTCAAGCATTTTAATGAAATATCCCATTACAATTTGAACCTGCAGTCCTTCAAACTGGTTATTCTAGTATTAATTGTATGGCTTATATTAAAATGTCAGAGAAGACATATGAGCTAAATTCCAGGCTGTGCTGTCATAATCATTTTTTGATGAATAATGCCAGATTTGTCATTTGTTCAATCACACTTGGATGTTTTTTAGAGCCAATATTTCATTGATGATTATGTCTTCCGTAATTTAACTCTATGTAATGGGAACTCGTTTAGCATAAGACACTTGAGAAAGAGTTTATGACCGAATAAACCAGAGAAGATAGCTTTATTTCCATGGTTCAGTTAGTTTCCAGGGCAATTATCTTGTGAAATGTAAAATATACTGCCCAAACACTACATGTCGGTCATCAGCTTGCAAACGTACAACCCTGACATACGAAACGGTGCAGGAAAAACGTGTCTTTTTGCTTTTTGGATAATGAGATTAGATAATGAGACTCTAGAGCTCTCAAACATTTTCCTTGGTCCTGTACTTAATTTCTCTGTTGAAGTATTTATACACTTTCCTTGTTTCCATAGTTGTTCTAAGATTTCCCCTTTGTTGTTATAATAACTAGGGTTAGGTTGTTGGGAATGGCGAGGCAAGCTAGTGGGAAACAAAATGGACAATCCAAACGACCAACAAATCATCATGAAAATGTTAATGAGACACAAAGGGACAAAAAAGAGGAGCTGAAACACAGACTGCCCATACAAATTACTGTAATAAGCAGATCTACATTAAGACTGCATAATAACCCCCAATGCATGGCTTATCACGAAGAGAAGCACCCGAACCGTCTATCTGGAGTGACTCTGAATTAATGTCTCATTACTCTTAAGCATCATCATTTTTGGATTTCATATCAATGGCAGCAAATTACACAGTAATTAGATATTTTGAGGGGGAAGAATTGCTCCTGGCGATAGATAAAATTACATCTAGGCTCAATGGGATGTGCGCTGATGTTGCCTGGAGAAGACACCAGCCATCAATCGTCAGGAGTAAAGTGTATGTGAGAGCGTGTGTGTAAGGGTGACCTCACTCTAAGCTCGGAGCACCAGCCGTGCTTTACTGACGCCACTTTATGGAGTCAGACACATCTATGCTCTGCATTTGGCTGCGCTGATAGCAATCTCTAGACACCCAGAACACCCATGATCTAGAAGTCTGTTTGTTGATTGATATTGTTACTGTTATGTGATTCCAAATTGTTAGTCCTAACATATATTGTTCTTGTTTGTTGTTCAGACAAGGTTATATGAGAAACTTTAATTGATATTCTAGTCAGTGGTTTTTCACTTAAACTAGCTTGCATTGTGCCTCCCAGTCTTTTCATTTCAACGTATTGGCACTGTAGAACAAGGGTTTTGAAACCCAGAGACCCCAACCCAGACCCCAAAATAATTTTTAAAAATTCTCCTGGTAACAAGCTGAACTAGCTGGAGCTAACTTTCAGTAGTGACAAGCATTATCAGTATTAACAAACATAACTTTTAGACATTGTCACATTAAAAATACAGTATTCCTATAGATCAGTTGGTAGCAGGTGGCACTAGCAACACTAGTTATTAAGAAGGTTAAGTTCTGCATACCTAATGTGTATATATATATATATATAAAGAAAATGCAATGTGTTTTGTTAAGCTGTCCAATGACTCCTTCTGTCCAATGACTCTGTCCAATGGCTTTGTTGGAGCCGCTGGCTGTAGTAGAATGTTGAACCCTTCAGCAGTACTTTAGAATATTTACCTCAATTCACAATTATTCTTCCTCACTGAAGTTAAATGTGGCAACGTGAGATGTGTCATACTGGTACATAATGAAGCGTGAAGGCTGGAAATGGTGAGGAGCATCTGCAGAGTCATACAGTGATAGGGATCTCATTTCCCAGCAGACCCTTGGGGCTCCTGTAGCACATCTGAGGCCCTGCCCACTCTACATCCATCTTGCCCTCCATCAGTTTTTGTCTGTGTGCTGTCAGATTTACAGCTCCTGTGCCATCAGCCACCAAGCTGTGTTGAGCTGGCATGGGTCTCATGATTGGAGGGAGACTGAGAGATGCTGTGGTGATGGAGGGCGGAGTTAAGAGAATTGGACTGGGGTGCAGTTGTGTAGGCGATATATGGGAGATGGTGTACCACACTGACACTTCTGGTATTATTTTCTTTAAAAAACTTTCTAGTGAGTGTAATAACAAATTCATACATTTGTTTTTTTATTTAGCTCTTAAATGAAAAATAGTGACCTTAACAACTTAAGATGAGTTGTGTAATATTATGTTTTTTATCTTTTTACGTCTTATCCCATTGGCAGATATGGCATTTTTGTCTTGTTATAAGCATAAAGTAAAAAAAATGGTCAGCTAACTCTTACTGTACAATTTTGCTTCGCAAGCAAATGCATCTGGTTTTAAGGATACTGTAATTTGTTATAGAAAAAAAGGCAGTATTACAGATTAAAATAAGTTTGATCGGTGTGTTTTAATTGGTGATTGTCATTGGTGAGAAAATGAGCAAGTTAAATAAAAAATGCTAAAAGGACTGTGTACTACATTAACAACCTGTCTAATATTGTGCCACAATTTTCTTCCTACATGAAGGAAATTGTGAAATTATTCCTTCCCATAGGAATAAACCGCAAAAGATCAAATCTTCAATACAAAGAGACAAATTAAAGATTCAAATTAAATTGAAATATTTTAAAGCTTTATTGTCCTCTAACTGTGTCTTCCATCTGTCTCACTCCCTCTAGGAATATCATGTGTTATTTCAATTAACACCAGGTTAAATGAATATCAGCAGTTTCGGAGATGAGCTGAGCATGTGACACTTTTTGTGGTTTTGATGAAGTTAAAGACAGCATTACCCTGGGCAAATCTAATTAGAATTGTTAATGCCCTCACCACACCCTCTTTTGAAAAGTCTCAAAATTAGTTGCCACACTTTTTCTCCCATTATTTATTCTTTCATGTTGACACTTTCTAATTTCCATGATCTGGGGATGATTAAATTGAGACCATTAATATGGCGAGCAAATCCCACCGCCGACAATCACAGGCACCCGCAGCATGCATTTAAATATAGATTTAATATCTAGGACTGCTGTGTTTTCGTCTGTGATCTAAAATGCTTAGTGTGCAGTTCGGGGAGCTGCTCTAAACATCAAAAATACATTTCTGTTAAGGGGGGGGTTGTCTTTAATAAGAAGTTGAATCCCAGATCCAGTCATCCTCCACCTTTCTGGGTACATTAGACAGGGAGTGCACAGAAACATCCACACAAATTTAATTATGTTCATATTAAAGAAGCCTCTGACAAGGGCGGTAGCTGGGCTGCATGGATGAGAGGCTTCAAGTTGTTCCTGTGCCGAAGCTCATCCTGGATTGATGATTTAATGGTGAAGCTTCAGCCTTGACGAATGATTGGATCCTTGGATCACAACGGTTTTGCACAAAAGACCAGACTGTGCTCAGCGGAATTGTAAAAGACGATCAGTGTAAAGTTTTTCAGATCAATACAGCTCAAAACACAATGAGTAAATGTCTTTTGTTCTAAACTCTTCTCTGAAACCGAAATCTGAAAGTGATGTTTTAGAGAAAATGCTGGGAGAGAGGTGGCATGTAATTCCAGAATGGTGAAATGGTAAGCAGAGAATGTAATGCTGTCTTTGACACTGAGGCTGTTTGTGAAAGGTTTGGGAAAATGATATGTATCAAATTTCACACCTTTGACCTCAGCCTGGAACCTTTATGTGCCAGAAGACATTTTTACATAGTGGTGTATAATGACTAGGTTTTCCAAAAGAAAATAGATTAAATTACAACAACAGTTTAAATGTTTTGGGAAATTGTAAGTGGTTTTAAATCGGTGGTGTGGCTCGGAGGTTAACGCATGTACTCTGACACATTGACCTGTTTGTATTAAGTTTGCAACATTTCCTGATACTGTTTTCTCATCTTCTATTTGTGTTCTGCAGCTCAGCTGGTAGAAGACTTTGGGATGGCAAAGTTGTGGGTTTGAATCCTAGGGAACACAAAAATGAGAAAATAGTTTAAAGCAACTGACCAAATGAAAAATGTAAATGTATGTTTCCTCTTGATATCTGTAAATACCTAAAAGTCCAAAAAATTGTATTTATATATTAATATCCTTTATTTAGCTAGCAAGGGCCCATTGCCAATACAGTTTCACAAGATGGCAACACATACGTTTCACAAATCAATTAAAACACAAATTATACAATCAGATTAACAATTACAAGTTTCCTTTAAAACAGTTTGCAAAAGACCATTAAAAGTGCTCAATGGGGGAAGTATATACCTGAGTACATTTTCCTGTTCATTCCATGGCCAAGGAGCAAAGAAAGAAGCAGTGTTACCTAATTCAGAATGTTCCCTTGGTTTCCTCCCTAGTTTTTATGTCTAAACCTGCATCCTTCCCTTGTTGATCTGTTCCTGTTAAATATTACCACAGTCCAAAGCAAAGGCATGTAAACAATTTAATTAATTAATGTACAAACACACACACTCACCCCCTGTCTACACGGAGTTAATTTGATGACAGCATTCACCTGGACATCATTACGGTGAATAATTTCCACTGCTTCCCTGTTAAGGCTCCTAGAACAAAATCCATTACAGAAGAATATTTGCAGGAAACTCTCATTTATGAAGACAGTGGGGATTTTTCAGTCTGGCAGTAGTCGACAGCACATCAACACATTCCTGAATACATGGGTTTATATTCATAATCTTCACAGCAGTGAGCTGTTGTGACCAGTTTTAATCTTAAAAGCAGTTGTTTGCGGTGAGTTGATATGTTTACTGTAACTCAGACGGGGAAATTCCCTCAAATTCTTTGACGCGACTGCCTGATTTGAAAATATATGGGATTAAACTGTTTTTCAGACAAACCATCAAAAGATATCAATATAAAAACTCAGCTCAAAAATGAACAACATGCTTTATACAGGCTTACATCATTCTGTGTGCTGGTACTGAAGAGCTGCACGGCCTAATAAATTTAAATTAATGTATGTTTGTAGAGCCAAAATAGCACATAATTACACAATTACCCTGTGATGGCAGAGGTATGCAACATTTACACCAACAAACATGAAGGTTTCCTGCAAAATATGCCTTTGAAAGGGCTTTGTAAACAAAGAACAGGCATGAAAAATATTAGCATTGCTTTGTTAGTTATGAAGGCTGTGGCTCCATGGTTGTGCGTGCCATTCTGATGACATTATAATAACATTTTGGGTGCAGAGGCTATTATAGCATTACGTAGTGTATATTAACCCTGGCTTATCTCTGCTGGACCCAATGACCTTTATATGTTTTATGTTTTTATAAATGTAGATTTAAATATTCAGAATGCGGCCTCCAGGTGAATTCGTAAAACACACAACAGTGTTTGTCTGTGCGGAAGTCATTTAATTGTGCCGTCAGAGTAGAGTATCTGTCCTCACTAATGTTGACTGTTTCTCTTTTCTCATTTGCCTCAAGTGTCTATTTTCTCTCTTCAGTTGCAAGTAATGAAATAATACAGTGGTCTTTAAATTGGTGTGACCACTAAGACAGCCCTTGGCTTTCCAAATACAATTATGCAGTAAGTATGATGCTCAGTGATAGACAAAACAGCAGGAGCTCATGAATATGCATAATATGCCTTGGAATATAAATTAACGGGGGCTGGCCTCTCCACTGACCCACTTAGGCTGTCAATTACCAGACTGACAGAACAGCTCTGATAGGACAGAACCACAATCATTCTTAGCATTCACCATTTACTAATTTAACCATGCATATGGGATTATTTAAATATTCTAAACCAGG
The DNA here is from genome assembly GCA_036877585.1 of Botia kubotai. Taxonomy (NCBI): domain Eukaryota; kingdom Metazoa; phylum Chordata; class Actinopteri; order Cypriniformes; family Botiidae; genus Botia; species Botia kubotai. Next base: position 13,500 of record JAZGTI010008021.1, read on the forward strand.
CATGAGCAATGACAGGTGGGCTAAGTGAAGGTGCATTGTACATCTGAATTTGAATCAAAACATGAATGAATAAGTAAATAAATAAAAATACAGTTAAATTTAGAAATATAAATTATATAAAAAAAACACAACACCACTTTTGCATACTTTTTCAAAACTTTTAAATATTATCAACAAGGTTTATGTAAAAATAGGTTAAAGTTACAATACGAATAGAATGTCAAATTAAACTTAAATTGGGTTCCTTTAAAAAGTCAACATTATGAATTTGGAATTGTGAGTTTTACAAACAATGCTTAGCCCACAACAAATTTCAAAATAAGAGTCACGCTCATAATAGATCCTAGTAAAAGTAATGAAGAAAAATCAGATTGAAGTCAACATCCATCCACTTTAGATGACACATTTGGCAACTGTCTCTTTCACATGCAAATGATTGCATGTGGGTGTTGTGTGGGCAAGTGTTGTGTGGGTAATGAGTAGCAGACTCCTCTATTCAGATGTCTGCAACATTATCTGCACTCATGGTGGGTATCCTGTGTGCATATGTGTGTGTTTATGTGTATGTGAGTGGGTGGGGAAGGAGACACAACACAAGCCTCTGTCTCTGTTTATAAGATCTACATGCCATGTAGTTAAGTGTTCTTGTATGTGCATATATTTCTATGTCATGTTTTTTTCTGTCTATTGATGACTCAGTTCTGCTAGGTAATTAAAAGTCCAAGAATCCATTTTCTACCTTTAGCACGTGACATGGCAAAAGACCAGCTGAACTTTGACACTGTGGTTTCCTTCAAAAGCAAAACAGTGACTCTTCAAAAGAAAAATATAAATAATAATGTTGGTTTAAATCCAAAGGTTGGGCACCATGTGTTTATATCAGATTAAGATTTGGGGATTATATGATTTAGGTGTATGAATGATGTTTTGTGCTTCAGGCTATTAAAATGAAGATTGTAGGTCGTATAAGAAAAAATGATTAATAATACAGCTGCCTGTTAAAAAAGTATTTGCCAGCTGCGGGAACCCTGATGGAACCCTAAGAAAAATTTAGGACGACTTTATTCACACGATTCTGCCAATCACAACACTGAAGAAACACTGAGAAAACTAAGACAAACAGCTGTTAATTTCACCTCATTCTGACAATTCGCTAATTCACATCTGGTATGCAAAACACCTGCGTCACTTTAATTATTCAAACTTGGGGGAAAATAAAATATGTACATTCTCAGACAGCAGCTAGTCGTTGTAACACCAGCCCAGCCTAATTAAGTGTAGTTTCCATCTACACTCCAGAAGCATCATATTCAATCATGAGCCCAGTGGATTTTAAATGTAACTTTTAAAAAAGGATTTGAAAGGATTTGTGACTTTGATCATTAGGTTGCATTAAGCTGATCAGTAAGACTGATGTATGTAAATAAGGTGTTGCTGTGACATAATTACTCATTTAGTTGAGTCCATTTGAGTTGCTTTAAACTGCAAATTTTGTCACTCCAGAAAGGATTTGAAAGAAGATCCCCTTGCACAATAATCAACAGCTGCACAATTAGTCTAACACGTAAATCAAAATTTTCCGAAAGCTAATTAGTTTTTTTGTCTATTTCTGTAGAAGAAGCTCTGCACATGTACATAACTTCACAAGCTGGCAACAAACAAACACACAAAAAAAACAGAAAAATCAATAGCCATCCAAGACTCCTGAGGATCCGCTCAGTGCCTGGTCCCGTAAACCTATCGAATCACTGCAATCTTGTTCTTTGCCTAGTGACAAGCATTCTCCCTCTAACCCCCTTCCTGTCCCCTTGCCAGGACTCTGTTAGCATTGTTAATGGGCATTGTTGCTGAATGAGGACCTCTGCTCCTCTCTCCACATCACGGCTCCCAGGCCTGGCAGATGGATGGGCCTGACCTCGCTATCAGCTGGCCCCAGACACAAAGTCCGAGAGTAGCGTAACAAAGTAGGAGGAATGACGCTTCTGTCGGGAGACCGCCAGTATTCCAGGCCCCCGTAATGAAGTCGGGTCTATTGTGAAAAGTCGTGGATGGGAGCGTGGAGACCGCGGGGAGCAGAGGAGTCTGTGCAACGCTGTGCTCCCAGCCATGAGAAGAGGGAGGAGGGGATCGAGGCCCACTCGTACCCCCTGCCTCGTGATGAATGGCAGTAGTCGCTGAAAGTGAAACGCACTGGTGTGCCTTGGCAGAGAACGAATTGAGAAGAAGTCTGCCTGGATACTAGGAGCCAGACTCAGCAATAGATCCACCCTTGAGCACGCCAGAGTCCCAGTTAAGCTATTTTACATATGCACAATTTGGTGGAAAGTGTCTAAAAATAAAATGAGGGTATATATCAAAATATATATTTTGTGGCAATTAGTGCATGATAGCTTTGACGTGCATGTAATGACTCACTTTTTATTCAGTCATGCACTGTTGAATGTGAATGTGCCACACTCAAAAGCATTTTTTTAAATTGGTAGTATATATATATATAATTTTTTATATTTATTCAGTTCTCTTTAGTTAAGGAGGAAAACTGCATGGATATAATCCCAGGTTGTGGATTGGGGAGGGACCCAGTTTATTTTTTTAAATATCAACCATTGAAATGCTCATATCGGTCAAACACAAATCTGAATATCATTGCCGTCATGGCCCAGTAAAATTGTATAAATGAGAAAGGAATGATCAATATGCATTAGGTCCTCATGAATATCAAACATCATTTAATTAACATGACACAGCACTGGCCAATCATATTTATTCAGCTTCTCTCTGCCTCCGTCTCTCATCCTCTCTGTGGCTGAGTATCATGAAATCTCTGTTGTTATCAACAGCAGTATTCTAAGCAGCTTTGAGACTTAGTGTGCAAGACAAAAAGAAAGTGCGAGAGAGAGAGATTGTCTAAGGACTAGACCATGTCCTGCTCCCCCACCCATGCTGGATCCCCACCATCTGCCCCAGCTGCTGCATCTCTTTAACTGCCATTCTGATTGACAATGAACCCCAAGCCCTGTGATAATTGTGGTTGCTTGGTGACTTGGGCAGGTAATGCCTTCTTTTCAGGATTTATCAAGCTCCATCTGTTCTTGGTGGTATCTGACAGAGTTAAATCCCTGTCCCTACCCTCAACCCCCCTTTTCTTCATACCCCTTGTGTCTATTTCCTCATGGGTCCGGAGGCCCCACTAGTCAAGCAAATATTGGGCTTTTGTGCGAGGATGCTTATTAGATCTACACAGTGACCCAGAGGGGTAACCACACCCTCCAAACAGGAGCTAGAAGGCAGGGCGTATTTGTTCAGTCATTAACTAAAGATAAAAGTCTTCTTGTGGCCAGATACCTCCCTCCTGTCTCCGGGTTTTGACTCGGCTTTGCAGTGAATATTGTGTGTCGTGTGTCATGAACAATTATAGGGGGAGTTTTCTCACTTTCTTTACTTTCTCTGAGCTCTGCTTCATGGGAGGCTATTCACAGAGCTGTGAGATCACCTGCAGCAGGTGCTTCTCAGTGTTGGTCAGAGTCGACTGCGTGTCTAATGTAATTTCATTGTAGCTGTTTTTTAAATCAAGGACGATATTATGTATGTAAAGTAAACTAATAAATAATATAAAGGATATGTTGGTATAGCAGAAACATTAAGTAATACTGTAAGTTAATCATATACTGATTTGTGTGTGATCAGCAAAAAGAAAATAGGTAACACCTTCCAATAAGGTTCAGTTTTTTAGTTTTTTAGTTAATTTGTTAACTGGCTTAGTTAACATAAATTAACAATTACTTACAAGCATTTATTAACCATAGTTATGATGACAATCTTAAATTAACATAAGATTGTTAATTTTAGGATTTACTAATACATTTTGAAAATCAAAAGTTGTATCTGAGGTCATTAAGGCACAAAAAACTAACAGGAATGTTCACTGATCAATTATATCAACAAAGATGTGCAAATATATTTTTATTGCTAGTTAATGTAAGGTTATGCATTCACCAATGGTAATGGTGCAAAATGTCTTTTTAAATATGATAACAGTTTGTGACATGATGGAGATCTCTTCTAAAACTCTCGATACATGTGATTACTCTGACTTTTCTAACGAGAAACAGAGAATGTTGGAATAGATGGTAGAGTTATGCAAGTGTTAATTTGATCTTTTTTGCTTTTTTTCTGTCTAGGAACAATTACTGTTTTTTTAATTTTTTTATTGATTTTTCTTTCCTAAATAGGCTGGCAGCCCAGGATAGTTTCAGATGAATCTTGTAGTGGGATATATGTGAACTTTTCAGAAAGAAACAGTAAAAGAGACAGCTGAATAAACAGACAGAAGCTCTCCGTTGTCACTGAACGCCCTGCCAAGCTGATTTCTCTATTGCCAGACTCATGTTAGTTTTTGGCTCCTATATGCAAAGTATGTCAGTTTTACTTTGCAGAAATAAAGCGATGCTAGCCATGTGTTTGCTAATTATAGGCAGCATATTACCATCTGTTGAGAGAGGATATAATTTTGAGTCAAAATAATCAGATAATGTGTAGGATTACAATCATTAGCATACAAAGATTACATTCTTTTATCTTTTAATACGTAATGTATTGTTCAGGAAATTTACCTTGGTATGTACCTTACATGTAGTTTTGGCAAACATAGTATATATATTGATACATACATACATACAATATAGCACAGACCTATATGACATAAAATATTAAAAGGACAATACATACACTGGAGCTAAACTGGAAACAAACAGAATAGAAAGCCAGTTAGCACTGTATAATAGGTCTTAATTATATCTCCAAACAAATGCACTTTGGCTTTTGTTTACACAAACAAGTAATTTGTGTAAAACTTTGTAAATTGTTTGTAAAACTTTCTTTGACAGCATAAACCAAAGTGGAATGCTGAAATCACAGTCTTTTGTACTGCACATAATGAGAGTAAATTCATAATCAAAGCCAGCTATGCTTGCTCAGAAGATGTATCCACTGAGAACATTATGTTCAACAAACCATGACGTACTGTATATTAAAAGGTCTATTTATATTAACAAAATTAGCTCTCTGCACTAGAATCAGCTCATTAAACCTAACTACTGGATGCGATCAGAGATCAGAGCTCTGGGAGGAAGGAACAGCATTTATTTGAGCTGGAAGTAAATTACAGTAGAGAACTGAATAACGGTGCTGACTGTAAACATCTCAGTCAGGGGTTATTCTACTCATTTAAAACAGTTGGGCTAAAAGAGAAACAGTGGCAGCTCTGGCTCGCTTGGTGCCTCAGGCAAGATAAGACATAACAAAAGGAGAAAAACACTTTTAACACTTAATTTAGTCATTTGTTGTGTAGGATGGGGTAGTCTAATGTGATAGAGTTTTCTTTGTTTTCCTGTTAGAAAAAGAGGCAATCTATTTCTATTAGATTTTCTAAAAAATATATATTACAAATTCTATTATAATTTTAATTGTTTTATAAATCCAGCCCATGTTTTTAAATTGGTGGAGGGCAAGTGGAAGGTCCATGTTGAGCAGTCCATCACTGTATTCATCAGTCACCCTGTCTGTGGTGGAGGCCTGGTGTGACCCCACAGGATGGTACTGCTTAGTCTAAGGAATCTCTCACTCCACCCCGGGGCTATAAGCAATCAAGACTGCCACTGCAGACATCATTTATATCTGACAGGGGTTCAGGGTGTTGGGTTGAGTTAGGGCAGGATTAACTAAGCTACTATCATATACTATAATATAAGTTTCAGCAGACTAATGATGGCCTGGGTCCTAGAACCTGGTTGCTATGGGGATGAGGGTGTGAAGACAGGGGGAAAGCTTAAACCTTCTGTTTTGACAGCTGTAAATTCGTGTGCTGATTCCGACTGAATCGGGGTCTCTGTAGCTATTACTAAAGTGGGAGTGTCTATCATCTGGATGTGGGCATTACAGAAGGTCATGTGCTCTGGATGTGTGCATTGTGAAACTGAGCTGTAGTTATGGTATTTCTCAAAGGCCAAAATAACTTACGAGAATTATTGTAAAAAATAATACCAGCCTATACCTAGGACTACAGACAACAAAAATAATTTAGTTAACTGCAATTTAAGAAACTATGTAGTTTATGTTTGTAATTTTCCATCATTCAGAAACATCTCATATTCACATAAGGATTTTAATTAAGACTTTTGTCTCTTTTCATGCATTTGAGTCTCGTTGGCATGGTAGTGGCAGAAAATGGCAATTAGTTTCTCCTAACTTTTGTAACAAGTTGTCAATTGTTCATGAAGCTTCTTTGTGTAGGAATTTGTGCTCCATTTATGCTAATGCTGGTGTCAGCTGTGGTCCATCTCTGCAGAAAGAGCTGATATTGGGCTACAAGCAACCATAATTGGTTGTCTAAGACATGTCGGGTGGGCATTGGGGTCTAATAAGAGGGAAAGACATCAGCTTCCCTCATTCAGGTGTTGCAGTCATCTCGACCACATTATACAGAAAAGCAGCATATTAGTAAATCTTGAACACTTTTTATATATGATATTTAGCATGGGCAGATATAGTAAAGTAGTAAAGTAAACCTTTTAATATGCTCACAAACTTAAATTGGACAATTAATAATATCAGATGTAATATTTGTAGTGTTTTTACACATTACATGTACTTAATATAGTAATAACAATAAATTATGCATAATTAGATGCTAACTTATAGCCTATAAGCCTAACTTATACTAACAATACATGATGTTAATTGATATTACTCAGTACTTAAATGTGTAATTAAACTGTAGCAAAGACACATTAAAATAAAGTGTAATCAAAATTTACACTTGTCTTTCTCTTTTGTAAGTGATGACTTATCTTGGCATCACAGGCATACCCAAATGTCTGTCCAATCAAATGCACTCTAGATTGAGAATATTTCTGTTTGAGTTTGTGTAAAAAACATCAACACAGGAAAAAAAACTGTGTTAAGGTAGCCATTTCAAGTGGTCTTCAACAAGAACATGTAAAAACATTATCAGATTTTACATTATCAGTTTATCATTAACACAATATGATGGTACCATTTAATGTTTAATTGCATAGTGCTTAGTGAAAACCAACAGTATTAAAAACAACACTGAAAAACAACAGTAACTCAAAGGAATAATTCCAGTTAGATTTTGGAATATGGCATCTCTCATGTTGCCCTTTAGGGTTATATCCCAAAGGTCAGAGATTGCAATGCATTGTAAGAGCTTTATTAGCATATGTTTTCGAGATTTG
>JAZGTI010008022.1:0-20753 GCA_036877585.1 Botia kubotai
TTCACTAATTCCATTCAAGAAGTGAAACTTGTATAATGTATACATTCATTCCACACAGACTGATATATTTCAAGTGTTTATTTCTTTTAATTTTGCCCACGTCAAACTCTCATGCCCACGTCAAACTCTTATGCCCAATTCATCCTAACTCCAACCGACTACTGGTGAGTGCAACATCCACCTCAACACCATCCAGTTCTAATATTATACTACCAGTTACTCTAACAATAGCAGACCAGACATTAGCATCAGTCACTCTAACTGATTCGGGAGCCTCAGGAAATTTCATATCAAAGGAATTTGTTCAGAAACATAACATTCCCTTGTCTTCTTCTGATTGCTCCTTGACAGTGGAGGCATTAGACGGGCATCCCCTAGGAAAGGGTGGAACCACCCAGTTAACTGAGAACATCAAGCTATGTGTCGGTATCCTCCATTCAGAAAAGATTCAATTCTGTTGTTTCCTCTCCCAATCATGCTATAATTTTAGGTCTACCCTGGCTGAGACAGTATGAACCCGTCATTTCTTGGAGAGAGGGAGAACTACAGCGATGGGGCTTCAATTGTTTTTATCAATGTCTTCAGAAGGTCAATCATCCCTCTAACTCTCCAGCTTTCCTGTAGCTCAGTGGTTAGAGCATGGCATTAACAACGCCAAGGTCATGGGTTCGATCCCAGGGATTGCACATACTCAATGTATAGTGATCAATGTGTAGTATAATGCAATGTAAGTCGCTTTGGATAAAAGCGTCTGCCAAATGCCTAAATGTAAATGTCCAGAAATAACCCCTCAAGTCTCTAACAGTGGCATTCCAACAGAATATCATGACCCAATAGAGGTGTTCAGTCAAAGGAAGGCATCCCAATTACCCCCACATCACTATTGAACTCATGCCTAGTGCAGATCCCCTAAGGGACGCATTTTTCCCTTGTCTCAACTGGAGTCCAAGGCTATGAGGACCTATATTAAAGAGGAGCTAGAGAAACGATTTATATGACCATCTAACTCTCCTGCCTCAGCCAGGTTTTTCTTTGTAAAGAAGAAGGATGGGGGGCTTAAGACCCTGTATAGAATATTGTGCACTCAATGAAGTAACAATCAAATTTTGATAACCTCTGCCCCTAGTACCGTCCACCTTAGAACAACTCCGTCAGGCCAAGTTTTACACTAAGATCGACCTTCGCAGCACCTATAATTTAGTGAGGGGGATGAGTGGAAAACCGCCTTTTCAACCACTTCGGGTCACTGTGAATACCTATGCATTTTAATAGTCATGCATATTGGCATTGCTAACAGTCTCTCCGTTTTTCAATAATTTTTGAATGATGTTTTTAGAGATATGCTCGAGAAATGGGTAATCATGTATATTGATGATATCCTTATTTATTCAAATTCCAGGGAGGACCACATTAAAACGCCTTCTTAAATACCAATTATAAACAGGAGAAATTCGAATTTCATCGCACAAGTACATCATTTTTGGGATACATTATTAGTCAAAAATGCGTCGCCATGGATAAACAAAAGGTGAAATCAGTTTCCAATTGGCCATTTTGTGTTAAATCACACACAAGTACTGCTATAAATGCTATAAATGTATTATAGTGCATGTTGGTCACATGATGGGCACAGTATCATTAAAAACTTGTCAGTGCTAACAGTGATGCATGAGTTGTGAAGATTGTGCATCTTAGATGTTGGTAATAGTTGTTATTTGTAAATCACCATGTGACATCATAAACTTGTGATTTATTGCATTTAGCAATAATTTCCAAGAACCTTGTTCAACAACAATGTAGTTGCCATTGTTTCCCACACTTTTAAGTAGTAGGATAAAAGCAGTCTTGATAGCAACAGGTTACCTTTGGCACAGGGCGTACTTAACACTGACATTTGCTTCACTGGGTGAGTTACTCATTGTGTCAAGGGAAACGTTTAGTCATACAGTAGTGCTTTTTATAAAGTCTTGGTCTTATAATTTGTGTACACCTCTGCTTGCATGGACTTGCAAAATAAAAGTGCACAACAGTGCAGATGTTATAGTAGTTCCTACTGCACATATATTGTCTCATGCATTTGTCACAAATATTGTAGTAGATGTCAATCTGAAAAGAACAATCTATGCAAAATTGCAAACTCATTTTATTTATGTTACTTTATTTGATTTTAAAATATTTTTTGCTATGTTTGCAAACACTAATCCAGCAGCTTTTAAATGAGAGCTGGCACAATAAACAGACACCATTGAAAGCCAACGTTGTTGTCAAATGAAGAGAAGACAGAATACAAGAGATAGATGAAGAATAACAAGTCAGATGAGATGAGTATCAATTTGGTGAATTATGTGGTCAACCATTGGCTGAGTAGTTAGGCTGGAAAAAGGGTTCAGTCCTGCCTTAGACAGATAAATATTTACATAATGGTATGTTATGTACTCTCCAGACTATATACACTCTTATATTGTTTACTGGTTACTTCCTGTGACTAGAACTATGCTACTCCTTCATGGTTGACCAGTACCATTCTATAGTGGCAGGACTGTACGGTATTTAGATTGATCAAATATATACAATATGCTATACAATCATATAGCAGTACTGTATAGTTTTAGAAATCCATATTGCTTGACCAGATAGACTGGCCTAGGTTCTGCTGGTTTTGCTTAGTTTTCCCAAATAAACCAATCTTTAGATAACCATGTCCATAACCATGTCAACCTTGTGCCCTAGAACATTATCTTTACAGTACTTAACTGCAGTTCTGGACATTCTGCAGAGGCAATACAGAACATTATGACCCCAGCAGATTAGAAGCATTACATGGGAAGCTAATCACTCCATTAGCATGACAAAACTGCACTTTCCAAATAATGTGCTTTTATCTCAGCCAAGACGTGCTATGCAAGAAGTGCTATGAAAACCTCAAAACCCATTTAACTTATACCTACAAGTTCAAATCTTACTTAACTGCAATTATTTTAAATAATTTCACTTGTTTGTCAGGAATTGTATATCAGTGCTTTTACAGAATGAAAAGACTATAGAGCTATGGAGCATGCGACAGCTGTATGCGCTGCAGTACTGCTTGTCGAACATTTTAACTCCATAATGTGAAGTGTGACCGGGTTCAACTTTGACTAGAGGGACTCTAAAACTGACACTGAAAACTTTACAGATTTCTGATTACTGGCAAGAAAAGGATACAGAGTAAAACAACCTCAGATAGATTATAATGCAGCCACAGATGTAAGAGTTATCACATTATTGCATGTTTTGAAGGGTACTTAAATGTATCACATTGATTTAGATATAGTGCATTATGCATCTCACATAGACTTCAGTTTGATGATTTATGTTAATTTACATTTATACATTTACATTATACAGCAAGCGTTTAAATACATGCTTTATGAGTATGTAATCCAAAGCAACTTTTAGACTGTAAATTTTATGAGCAGAGGCCTTCACTGAGATTCACAGCATGGCCTTGACATTGCTGGAGCCAGGCTGTGCCAGTTACGCTACAGGCAAGCTGTTACAGAACATTATCACTATCATCTATTTTGATGATTAGGGAACTTTTTTCTATACTGACTTCTGTTTTGTTCTTTTATTATGAATTGTTTTGCCACATTTCTTTACTTAAAGCGACAGTTTTTATTAAAAGAGACCAATTAGATGGTCTTTGTTTTAGGATTTATTTAATGCTTAATCAGCATAATTTTTTACTCATTTCTTGTGAATCATACACAGCTAAATGTGACCAGTGACCAGCCCATTCCTGAAGCCAGATCTTAGTCATGCTTTATGTGAACTCAAAATGAAACTCCTCTCATACCAGTAAACATGTAGAGATAAGCCTAATCTACTTCTACAATTTCACACCCAGACTCGCTTTTAAACTACAATTGGGTGATGAAGTTTCAAAGATTTGCAAAAATATAAAGATGTGAGAGAGAGGTTAGAAAACAGAGGAAACCGTTCAATAATGGAGAAAGAACAGCACAGGAATGCAGTGCATAAACAAAAAGGTGTGAGTGTGTGTTTGTGTGAATAATACAGGGAGGGTTTAAGGGAGGTAATATGATGTATAGGTGAATGAGTGAGTTTTGCGTGTGTGAGTTTGTGTGCGTGTTTCAGTATGTGAGATGGAGAAGTGTAAGTGGGCAGGCTGAAGCATGAAGGGTTGGTCCTGGTCTACCATGTCTATAAGAGGAGAATGCTAGCCTTCAAATGAACATACTTTGAGGGACGTACAGACTTTTACACACAGTCAAGAGAAGACATCAGGGGCCAGCCGAAACAATGGGAAGGCAGAAGGTCATGCTGGATAAGATTGCACATACTCTGCAGATCCGCAACAAGCTACTGCGCCAGGGATTGGCAGAATGCTTGGGAACTCTCGTCTTGGTGGTAAGTATGTTTCCTTAATAATGAATAACTCTTTCTGTGGTCTTAATCAGCATCAAGCTAAGGACAGCATCAAGCTAAGGATGGTAGAACTAATACTCAAGTTTGCTCAAGTTTGTCATATAGCTTCAAATTATGACAGCAGGTTTATATATCACATAATCTGTAATGAAAAAGATAAATCAAATATCTCTTTAGAAATAGAAAATATCATTATAGTTGAATGAATAACATAATTTGCAGTATTGTTGAATAATGTACCATACCTCTCATTCTGAATGATACAAAATATGTAACTTTAATGTTAAAATAACTTGGGCATATACAAGAGTTGAAACATACTTTAAGTGCTTGAATAAGTACAATTTTTGCCTTGTTTAAGTCTCCTGCTTTTAGCCCTAAGCTCAGTACTGAAAATATTTAGTAAAAAAAAAACAATACTATAAATGTATAATACTATAAACATACTATAAATGTTTGATACCATGCTATAGAAATATAACCATATAAAAAACCATTATGCCCTGATGAACTGTGCTTTAAGGCTTTAGGAAGTCCTGCGAATGGCTATGAATGAAAGGTAGATAAAATCTTGTCATAAACAAATGCTCTTTGTTTATACAAATGTTCTTTGTGTACAAATATATATTCTCATACAAAAATACTTCCTCTCTAATTAAATGCTAGTTTGCCCTGCAGCAAACAATACAGATAAGCATGTAGCACGTACACAGTACTCAACACTTTTAGAACTCTTTAACTAGTTAATTTTATCTTATCCTAAAAATGTAAGGTATATATGTTGTGAAGGTTTGAAATTAATGCTTCTATTCTAATTATGTGCTATATATATATACATTGTAGATATAACTGGATGCATGATAAACACATCACACACGTGAGGCAAGGAGCTCATAACAGCTAAAAGGAAGAAACTGCGTTGTAACCTGTTAAGGGTGTGTTGAAGACAGTCAAAGGAGGGGTGTGAAATATGACTCTCATTAAGTAGATTGAGTAGATTGACACCAAACTGCCACCACTGAAGGAAATATGATTTTACAAGCACTTTAGTAAAACCAACTCATTTTCAGAAGCACACTCACAATTTAGTTTTGAGGCGTGTGGCTTGGGTTATAGGAGAGATAATACTTGTATGCAGAGTTAATGAATCACTCAGCAAGTGTAATGTTTGCTGAGTGTTTAAAGGCATTCAGTGTACTTTAGAAAAATAAACCGCAAAGAGCTCTCTTGACCTCATAATCTTCAATGTGCTGAGATATCCAGAGCAGAAACAGGAAGAATAGGTATTTGGTTGTATAGCATTTGTATAGCATTATAAAACTGTGCATAAAGAAAAAACAGGCAATGTAATCATATTTCGTTTGTCATTACTAATAATGAAGGAAAATTCCTATTCACAGTCATATATGAATATAAGTCAGATCATTTTGAATTATGTGTTGAACTGGCCTTTTGAGTTAAGTGAAATGACTTGTGTTAGGTTTGTTGCTGAGAATTAAAGTCATGAAAGCTCTTCAACTCATCCTTGTAATTAAAGGATTTTGTTAAAGCTGTATAGCGTGAGCATGATAATTCAGTTGAACACCACAGACACCTGGGTTCACTCTGAGGTGGCCTTTAAACAGGAAACTTTGCCACAAGTCTGAACATCAACATGCAATTTCTCTTTGTCAGAAAGGACCTGTCTAAAGGTTTTTTATGAAAGTGCCAATATACATTTGCACATTTATACAATTTGTGTAAATGTACATTGATAATAATTTATTATGAATTTTAGAACTTTTTAATATTTCAACTACCGAGCTGTTTTTATCTGCTGTGACTCACCATTTAAATGTTATGAAAGTCCTTCCTCTTTTTTTATAAAAACACTTTCTTTTCAAATCATGCTTTGATAAATGGCACGCTTGAACAAATCAATGAAGAGGAACTATAACTTTCTGAACACATTTCTACCAGTTAGGTTAAGCGCAGGTTTGTTTTCTTAGATGGTTATTAACGTGTGTTGTTGTTTTACAAAATTCACAGATGTTTGGTTGCGGTGCAGTGGCCCAAGTGGTATTAAGTGAAGGATCTCATGGTCTCTTTCTCACTGTAAACCTTGCTTTTGGATTTTCTGCTACCCTTGGAATCTTGGTTTGCGGCCAGGTATCAGGTAGGCAAAACAATCTAAAATTGGATCCCAAGCCTTTGTTGTTTGTGGTTATAAAAACAGAAATTGAGTTATTATAAAAGATTCCTTGTGCGTGACTGTATTTATTTTGTCTTCAGGTGGGCATTTAAATCCAGCTGTTACATTTTCTCTCTGCCTCTTGGGAAGAGAAAAATGGAGAAAGTTTCCTGTTTACTTCTTCTTCCAAACACTTGGATCATTCCTGGGTGCTGCTATTATCTTTGCTGAATACCATGGTAAGCTATTTAGTAGAAATGCTTTATCTTATCATAAAAATAGTATGGTTATCCTGTCTCATGGTTATCCTGTCTCAATTTCTGACACTTCTTTTTGTGTTTTAGATGCAATGTATGACTATGCTGGAGAAACAAATGAGTTGGTTGTAATTGGGGAAAAAGCAACTGCTGGGATTTTTGCTACATACCCAAGCAAGCATCTAACCACCTTAAATGGATTTTTTGACCAGGTTATTGGATCACATGAGAGATATAATCTAATATATGCCATGTTTTATATTCTTTAAGTAGTACATTAATTGATCTATAATTGATCTAAAAAATAATTCAAATACTGTAGAAAAACTCCTCTGATATGACTATAACATAAATTTAACCATCTTCACAGGTGATAGGCACTGCGTCTCTGATTGTCTGCATCCTGGCCATTGTGGATCCGTACAACAACCCAATCCCTCAGGGTCTTGAGGCCTTCACTGTTGGATTTAGCGTCCTTGTCATTGGTCTCTCTATGGGTTTCAATTCTGGTTATGCAGTCAATCCAGCCAGAGATTTTGGACCTCGTCTTTTCACTGCCATAGCTGGCTGGGGTGGTGAAGTGTTTACGTAAGTATTTATTAAATTCCAATAATAAGAATGATTTGGGTATAACATAAACCATTTGAAAGAACTTTTGAGCTTTGCATGCTGCTTGCCAGTCTGCATCTGTCAGAGATGAAAGAATTTAGGAATGTTTTTTTCTTCTGGTTTGCAACAGTGTCAGGGAATGTTGGTTTTTGGTTCCCTTGTTCGCCCCCTTCCTGGGATCCATTATTGGCGTGGCTGTATACCAGCTGTTGGTGGGCTGGCATATGGAAGGAGAAGCACGGGATAAAAAGAATCAAGCTATGGAGGAGAATTTCAAGCTTAATGATGTCACCAGCAAGGATGGATCTGCATGATCTCCAACAACCCTGATCACATAAGCATTCTGCTTAAGAATCTCTGGTTTTTAATACAGGCTACATCAATCCACAGACGACTTTTCATTATCAAAGGGGAATTCTGATTGTCATGCAAGTTATTAAAAGGACCCCAGACTAAATGTCACACATCTCTAGACTTTCTTTTCTAAATCTTTATTTAGTTGTTACAGCTGATGTTTTGTTGTTTTATTATTTTTCTCATCTGTTTCTTTATACAATTCTCCAGATTCCTCCATTAAGGAAAAAAAGGCCTTTCTTCAGCAACACGAATTATATTAATTCACACCTTTGAAAAGTTAGTAAAATTGTAGTGTATCATATATCAATATATACAATATTTTATGCTTTAATACAAATATACTACTATGATACAAATGTATTGATGTTCATATAAAGAAAGGTGAGGAGATTTTCACTTACATTTTAATTATAATCTATTAACATGTATGTATATCTTTCAAAACATACTGTAGATCCGGGGTGTCCAATCCTGCTCCTGGAGTGCCAGTGTCCTGAGGAGTTTAGCTTCAACTTGCCTCAACACACCTGCCTGAAAGTTAAGGTCTTACTAGGCTAATCTGCCTAGTAAGACCTTGATTAGCTGGTTCAAGTCTGTAGCTAAATTCTGCAGGGCACTGGCCTTCCAGAAGTGGGATTGGGCACACCTACTGTAGATAGTGGTATCTTCATCGCTTACCTTGACAGTTTTATGACATTACAGTCTTTAGACTAATCAATTTTTTTCATTTATCTGTTAGTTTTAATCTGTTGGTTGTGCCTGTGATTTGAGTGTTTTCTATAGATTGTTACCCAAATAAATTGTTTGTTTTTTAGTGACTTTTGTGACGTGGACATTCTTGAACCCCTTTGGGGTTTGTTGGTTTAATCAATTTATTTTGTCATGAAACTCATGTCATGGCCAAATTTATCATCAAAAGACGAATGGAAACCTCTTTCATAAGGTCTTATGAAATCATAGGTGTGGACTGTTCTGAGAATTTGAACCCTTACTCTCAGGTACAGGTTTAAGCATATTACAGTTGCTTGGGTGTGTGCATGTTAATATATAATACTCTCCACATTCAAAAGGGGGAAGCAAGCCTTAAATTGAATATTGCGTCTACGAAGCTAGAACTTCGAACTACGAAGCTCATTCCTTCATGGTTTTTTCTTCATTTGTAGTTCACGTAATTATTATAACACGTATTTCCCAGAACCCTAAGAAAACAAAATCTTGCAGATCATACAATAAAAACTCACAATTCTGTTACACGTAAGCTAAACATATTTTACATTAATCCATGATCCCTGGTCGTTGATCCTTGATGTTTTCTATAGATCTAAATGTGTTAGAATAAATTCCCTGTTTAAAGAACAATATTTCTATGTCTGTCACTCCAAGCCAAATATATCGGAAAATCTTCTCACCTTGCTCATATTACACACCTTTACAATGCCTTTTTTTCCTGTAAATATGACTCCTCTGGCTATTGCCTCCTTTCTCTTTTTGCTACACGCAGACACTTTCAGAACCTGTCTTCTTTTTCAGTGAGGACCACTTCCACACAACCGTTTCTGTTCTAATTCCCACTTTTACATTAATGTGGGAAAAAAGTTGAAGTACAAGTACCATGACTAACCTGCTGGAGTCTATAGAGTTGATCTCAGTGAAAGGGCATTCAGAGACAGCTTGGAGCCCACACACCTGCATAAAGCTCACAGAACATGTGTTTCATGTTAGTTTTTGGCCCCTTGATTTGACGCATACCAGTCTTAATGAGGTGTGAAATCTATAGTTATTCCAGGGCCTTTGCACTATTTGGACTGTTTTATAACCATTTAGTTTGATAACACAGAGTATTGTCATCGGGTGTGGGGTTCTTACATAAACAGGAACCTACAGAGTAATTACAGCGAGTACCCCCCATCCAATTCAATTTCCTGTTAACAAAATTAGAGTTTAGAAAGTAAAATTAGAGACCGGGAATCTTCACATAGGACTATAACTGACTTGGAAAATGTTAGGAGAAGGAATTCAACATTGAGCTTTTGTTCAGGATCCTCTGAACAATAAAAGTCTAATAAAATGTCTTGTGTAAAAAGATTTGACATTACCTTCACAGTAATAAACAGTGCTTAGGTGTTTAGTAACACGACAGGTTGGGCTGCTTGACATTTCGGTAAGAATGTGAGAGGTAATAAAGCACCTTAGGGTGCCTCTCTTGTTTTGGTCTTTGCAAAAACCTATCACAGACCACACCTGAAAACATCTCAAAATCTTCATGGGTGTAGCTATAAATATTGCCCTTGGCATCACTAGGTTTTGATATATTATTGATATTATGTTATGTCTGTTCAAAGGAACATTGCGTCTTCTATTCTGTGTGTGAAGCAATATATGCTGGATTTATGACTGATTGTATCTCAGCTAAACTGTTTATCCTGCTTCAGCAAACATGATGTGTCTTGACGAAATTTGCTGGTCATCGTAAAGCACATTTCCAAGTTTACTATGTTGTTTCCTGTTTTGATGTACCAAAAGTGCCTTCGGACATGTTTTTTAAGGGGTCACTGAATCTTTTTGCTGGGGGCTAAGACAACACAGCACCCAGATACCTTTGGCAGGAGCTGCCAAACCATATGCTGCCCACATGTGCGAGCCATACTGATGATGCACTCTAAAAACATTTCAAAAGAAAATGATGTCAGACATTAAAATCCTCACCTGACTTTAAATCTCTGGTATTTTAATTTTATCACACATTCTCTTGATTGTTCTCAGTAGGTTATAAAAACATAAATACCTTATATATACACACATATACACAAACTGCAAATAATCACTAAATTATTCCATATTCTGTAAATGTTCTTATCAAGATTAAATCACTATAAGGTATAATCATTAAGTTTGTTTTGCATGTACAAGCATTTGTTATGTACAAGCAACCCCTTGCTGAAGAATAAACAAGTCTGCGTTATTGCATATGTTTATAGAGTTGAAAAGTTCAGTTGAATTGAAGGTTACAAATGAAGGAAAGAAGCATTAATTTTGACGTGGGTAATGCAAAAATGATTTTGACAAGGCTTTTAATTCTCAGAACACCAACGTAATTTAAAATAATCAAAATAATTAACATGGCTATAGACCTCTGTCCAGGATTTTGATCATGTTTATTATGATAATTATTGATGATAATTATTTTTACTATACCAAACCAGGTGCTTTAGTGTGAGGTTTATAGTGTAGGGAAAAACAGAGAGGTGAAAGCAAAGAAATGCCCTGATCCATTTTTCTATTTTTTTTGTCCACACACAAGATTTGTGGCCTTAACTTTGGAATCTATTTTGACAATGTATTGCACAATGTTGTCTGTCTTTTTATTTGTGACCTTTTGTGTTATTGTCAAATAATAACCTAGTGTTATTTTAGAGTTTCTGTTAAAAAATAAACCATGTTTGCCAGTTTGTGATCTTTCAGTCGAAACTTTTAGGGTATCAGTGCTCATTCAGTACACTTTAGATGCACGCTGTTACAAACAAGCATAATTTTAGCTGTACAAATAGTTTCTAGAGTTTTGTTTAGAAACATCCATTTACTCTCATTAAAATGTTTCTGCATCAGGAATTATAATTGATCAGATTATTTATCATTTTTTGCTTCCTGATGGGTTTTTAAAAAGCAAGATACGTGTAAATGCTGCATTGGACCATTACAAGTAAATTGCATAACTGCATGCCTGTGGGAGAGGAGAATAGGTTGCGGAAGCAGATTTAGACTTATGGTCAAATTCTTTTGGGTGGGAACATCCTCTATTATCAGGATGAACATCCTATGGGAGAGCACATCTTCTGCTCTTTTGTATATGCGCAGACAATTACAAGCAGTTCATGTAGAATTGTGGATATTGTCCCATATTTGGATGTGATACCTTGCATGAGAACAGTGATATTATCATGTGCTTCATATATTGTACACTTTTTAAATCTATTCAGTTGTTAAAATGCTGCAAGATTTTGTTTACATTTCTCTTATCTCTGGCAGGTTTCTCTTTTGTGATGATGTCATAATAACCTCAAGCATATTACTTTTTTTGTAAATAATCACAAATATAATGACAAACAAAACATTCGGTTTAGACTTACACAATGAAACGTGGCAAACTCTTTTAGGAAACGTGAATACACACCTGCTTAAACACACTACTTTTAAAGTATCACACCCTATTACCGGTACAGACGTGTCTTTATCACGTTTGTCGTTACCTTGTCTACAAGGACAAGGTTTTAAACCTTTTTAAACCTTTAAAACCTTAACAAGGCTTTTAGCTAATAAATACAACAAGAGTAATGTACCTATATTGCATATTTACTTTTTTATAGGTAAGTATGCATCATTCATATACACAAATAAAAAAACAAGCAACCAAAACCACAGTGCCACAGCATTACAGTGGAATGCAGATACTACCGAATATTACATTAATATTACAGTGAGATACTGAAATGCGTTATCTGTTTCATCTTATCACAGTGAGGCAAGGTCAGTGCCACAATACTTTTCAATTCTTTTAAAGGCAATTTGCTGTAAAATTAAAATACATTTTGTGAATATTTCTAATGAAATAAACTGCATTGATATTAATTACCAAACTACATTTTTTAAATTCATCTGAATGAATTACGTGAGAAATTATGTAATCTTTATTCAAACAAGGGTCTTTATGTTATTCAAACATGTCTGCTTTCAAATAAGCTTCCACCCTAAAACACACCTTCACAGACATGTTTTCCATTTCTTGGCTGTTGTCATTCACAGAAAGAAATCTTTACAAAGCAATATGGCAAAAGAAACAGGTAAAGTTAGCTTGATAAAGATAATCCCGGCACAACAGTTAAGGTGGTGCTAATGCAAATTGAACACAGTTTATATGCCAACAGTAAGTTTATTTTAAAATGCAACTACATTACATGTGATGTAAACATATTCAATCATATTAATTTAATCACATATTCTATACTAGTATAATTTAGCTTAAACTAACTGCAGTTAGGCCTGTGCAGATCAAGAATAATCTACATTAAAGTGTTAAAAATAATATTAATATTAATACTAATATTGTAGTGGTTTTAACAAGGCATGTTCTTGAGTAATATGTTTCAAAATTTCTAATTCTAACACACACATACACAAAATATAGCTTAGAATAGCTTTCAGTGTTATTTTTACAATTTATTATTGTGTTTAAGGTTTAAGCTGGGTATGTACTGAAGTTAGCTTATGTCTTTTTGGCAAAGTACAGCATTCTTGTCTTTGATCACGACCCAACCTCAGTTTTTCCAAAATTTTTCTGCAGAAGGATGGTATTCTATTTTCAAGGGCACAGTATTCCCTACAGATGTCTGTGATTTTTACAAGATGTTGATATGTGAATAGTGCCATTTCTTCACATAAGATCTTATCTCTATAAACGTCTGCTGTAAACTTCTGCACCTACAAAACATTAACACAAGAGCTTAATTGGTTAGGTAGGTCTCAAACAGTGGCGTGATTGTTCCATCTTTCCATTCCACAAGGATCTCTCCTCGCTGAACGGCGGGTGACTGGGCAGGTTTCATGGGGTGTTGAGTAAGAGGGGCTCTCTCACTAGGCACCGGAGAACCAGGTTGACAGGCCTCTCCTGTTGGAATGTAAGATTTCAGCACTACGACGGTCTTCTTCCTTCTGAGCAAGAAGAGGAAAAATAACAGACATACATAAAGAGGAAAAGCCTTGTTGTTTTGTTTCCTTGTTGTGTTTGTCTGTTGTAGTTTCCTTGTTTTCCTTATGAAACTGATCTATGTATGATCAGATGTAAATTCTCAGAATTACCTGTTATGATAGATGTTCAGGATGAGAATAAGAAGTCCAAGTAACAGTGCCAAGGAGCTTAGAAGTAGCATTGTCATTTTCCAGCCTGTTCCTGTTAGCAAACACTTTATTTACATAATATCATCAAAATTATTTTTCTTATTTTAATACTTTACCCCATTTCTAATATTTTACACCAGATAAAGTTAATGACTCTGAGCTCCATCATTACAAATGAGGCCATATTCTTTAGGTTTCCTCTCCTCTGCTGCCCTCATGTGGACAAAAGGTAACTAAGCTATCACAGGATTTTAAATTATTTCTTACCTCATTTAATAGCACTTAAAACTGCTAAAATGATAATTGAACCATCCAGTATGGACGAACATTTTCCATACTCACCATAATCTGCAGTATAAACATTTACAGAAGGTCCCTCAGATTCCATGCTACTTTGAGGTTCAGGCAATGCCTCTGAGGTCTGTATTGCTGTAGTGGTCACAGGGGCTGTCAGATCATTTCTCCCAGCTTAACAAAAGGAATACAATTACTTAAAAACATCATTAATCATATAATAAGTATAGATGAAGCACAATTTACAACTTTAAATAAGGTGTAAAAGTAAACAGACACAAGACCAAAGAATGATATAGCCTGCTATGACAGGAGTGATGCTTGGTAGAATTCTGTGGAGTTTTAACTAAAGATGTGTATGATATGACACTATTTAGAATGATGAAATGATGGAATGTAACATGAAACAGGGACCTATATTTTAAATAAGAACTCTTTAACTGTCTCTCTTACAATGCCAATAACGAATATTAGTGAGGATTCTGGGTCCAGTCCAAAGTGTCTGTTGAGACTCTTGCAACACATTCTGGTCATGATGTGTACTGTCTGCCTCCTCGCATACCGTATGATTAGCCAGCGTTCTCCATTTGCTGCCTTTGCCACGATCTTTGGAAAGGAAGAGCTTGGAGGAATTGTGGCTTGTGCTCAGGTGCAGACCCTTGCCATGTAATGTCAAAAGACCCTTTTTGGAGCAACTCCAGGTCTGGCCCTCAGAATCTTCTTCCTCAGACCTGCATGCTTGCAACCAAACAGTCTCATGGGCCTGGATCTGGGGTGCAGTTAAACACCCTCCTGTCTGTGGATTGCTGAGTGTTCGGGTCACGGGGTTCCGGTTCCATTCCTGAAGAACAGAATCTGTTCTGCACTCCTGCAGTGATAAGCTACCACCGTCTCCATTTACTTGTACACACTTTCTCAGCTCTTCATTCTTGATCTTGAATCCAGTAACTTTTACAAGGGAAAAGGGGTTATTGTAGTTTGTAACACTTGCTTACATAAGGCATACATAAGGTTTGGGAATGTCAAAATCATATCTTAAATATGCATGTGCTTACAAAACTCACAAATCCGTAATCATAAAAAACTTGTCATATAAGACCATCTTTTTGCTAACATTACTACAAAACGTGAAACTTAACTATCAAACATGTTTGAAAACACTGTTTACAATTCAGTTCGAAGACCATTCCCATTTAAAACCTATGACAATGATCATATAACAAAATAAATGCTTTAATTTACGTAATAAAAAGTACTTTTAATATGTATTGTACTGTTTGTATGTAGTTGTTTACAGGGAGCTCAAAAATCACCAAAAAGGCTTACCTTTTAAAACCAGTGTTGTCAGAACAAAAGTCCAGATTCCTCTCCAATTTCCTTCCATCACCCAGGGGATAATAATAAAAGTAATAATACAAGATTAGACACCCAATTTACAGTTACGATGTGCTCTGATTCAACCGATACCGATTAAATACTCATTTCCACCACGCCTAATATAAATGCCCCTAAACCAAACTAGCAAACGTGAGCGAAAGGCTGTTGATCCACAAGATACTGGCCACTGTACCAAAACAGACCTTCCCCTGGAGGACGACATGAAATTTACGGTGCATAGAGCGCAAAAACTCCTTAAAGCGTGAATGCTAATGGTGAAAGGCAAGTATAAGTGCCCTTCCCACGCTGGACAAAAGGGGAGAAGAACAGTTAAATCAAAGATAAACACGAAAACAACCAAAAAACCTATGGCGACCGCAACAATCTCATAAACAACTTTATGCATATTATAGCAAAACATTATGTTAATGTAAAAGGCGTCTTTTTAAACAATAGCTTCAAAACAGACGCCTTCTAAACATACAAATGTCATTCATGAAAGCAATTCACAGAGGTTTAATGTACAGCGAGGATCCTTATTTTTACACAACAGCTTGAATGGCATTCCATTCATGACACACGGAGATGACAGAGCTTCTGTTCCCGTTGCTATGCTGTTGCTTAGTTGGTGTCCACTGAGCCAAGTTATCGAGGACGGGAACGCAAGCGAAAACACTTACAGCATGTTTCCACTTTTTGGTGTTTCTATGGCTGCAAGTGCGAAAGACGTACTACTATTACTACTACTACAAGAAACTGAAGCAAACTAAACCTTTTCGAGCAAAAAATGTAAAAATAAAAACAAAACATAAATTCAAGCCTTAAATCTTAATCTTCTCTTGAAATTATTTGTAACTCACTTAAAAGTACATACAGTTGTTTGAAGAAATAATTTCGTTTGATTTAGTCAAATTTTAGATTTGAGGAACACATTTCTTTGTACTGTATCACTTATTACACTTAAAAAAGCCACAGAGCTTGTAGTTTTTCAAAATATTTTTATTTTTAATTTTCTTATTAATTTTCTTATTCTTGTTCCTGTGGAATATAGGTATTGACGATTAAAGGTGGTTAAAGGTGGCGATTTCGCACACACGCACACACCATTGATTTTTCAAAAAATGTTCTTTCACTTGAGAGGCTTAAAGGAACAGGTCAATTCTTTTGAAAAAAAAACTTTGTAACTCCTACAGTATGCTAACAATCAAATCTTTCACAAGTGGATCTGAAGGACATTTTGAAAGCCTAATGTCAGATGTTGGCCTACACTTAACAAGCTGCAAGAATTTGCAGCTGGCACATGAATGCTTTTAAAATGCATGCAAAAATTATCTTGACAAAGCTGTATTTTGGGGCAGTGTAATTTCAATTTGAAAATTTAAAGAAATTTTAATGGTATTTTGGCCTATTTTAAATTATTGCCATTTCATTCCCTATGAGTAACACTAAGATATGCATAACATTTGTTGTTCTTATACCTATTGTTGTAATTGTTGTATTGTCTCATTTGTTGTACTATCCCTTTATTAGGCTACAAAATAAGTTTATAACTGTATATGACAATTTTACAAGGTTTACAGAGTTTCTAGTTTAAAGAACATATTTCACTCTCTCACACACACATAGATCTTGGGTTTTCATGTTTTATAGGGACATTCCGTAGACATAATGATTTTATACTGTACAAACTGTATATTCTATACCCCTACACTAATCCTACCCATCACAGAAAACAATCGGTAGGCATTACAACAACATGGTAAGTTCAGAGATGATTCTAATATGTTTTAAAAAAGGTGTATTGAAGTATGTCCTTTAGTTCCAGGTTCACCTGAATGTGAGAACATAAAAAACAAAACCTGTATTACCAAAGAGGAACCTACTTATGAAACAGACATCCAGCCCAACCACACACACCTGATAAACGTGGAAGAGAAGATAAACTGGAAATAACATCATGTGTTAATGGTTACGGTGAAGACCCACTCCCTAATGGTATAAATAGAAATGTAGGGAGCAGTTAGCAGTCAGCAATGTCAAGAAGTCTGCAAAACATGCAGTTCACAGACACAGACAACATCTATTCAGATGGGAAAGCGCAATGGAGAACAGAGGAGGCTCAGGTTTTCTGATCAGTGTGTTGTAGGTGAATTTCCATGTAAAGAGTGTGGCATGGTTCTGGAGAGACGCAAGGACCTAATAACCACACAAAACATCAACACAGCACATGGCACTCCCATGCATCTATATGGAGAATTTCCATATTCCTGTACGATTTGTGGTAAAAACCTTGCTACTCATCGACACATACATACAGAAGAAAAAACTTAAAAATGTCCCAAATGTGGATTGGGCTTCACACACCAGATCCAGTTAAAAGGACATCTAAATGTGCACTCAGGTGAACGTCCTTACTTGTAAAAGTTACATTTGAGTTATTTGTGCAATCACATGCAATCCAACACCTATAACCAACCTTTTATGTAAGGACTGCAGTAGATCATTTCCCCTGCCCGGAATATGGAATACTTTAAGCAAACGAATAGTTAAAAAAAACACATGAAAATATTTGAACACAGTGAAACAAGAAATCTGATATCAGTAAAGCTAAAAAAAGACATGTAAAAATTAGGGATTTACTAAACTTTAGTAACATTGACAGATTTTACCACTGAGTGAGTAAATCAATAAATACGAAAGACAGAACTTAAAGCTGTAAGATGTTATGAAATAATTAATAAAGACATGCACATAGATGTTGCACACATATCTAATAACAATGTCGCGCACATCTAGTTACTTTATAAGTGTAAAGAAGATGAGAATCCCATTATTCTGTTAACCTGCATATGTATAAATCAGAAGCGCTGTAAATGTCAGAACGATCCTTAGCGTAAAATCCTTAATCGGAAATCGTAAAAATAACCGTAACCGTAAAAATAAATGTTTTGTTTATGATATTTGTCTATTTGTATTCGCCTTCAATTACCTGAATGGTATTTCTAATTCTCTCGATTGTTTTCTTGTGCGCTTTTTTAATTAATCAGTCTTTACACGTGCATATTGTTGGGCTTCAACAAAATTGTGAAAAAGAGGTCATAGTTCAGAAATATTTATTCAAATTTAGAATGTATAATTATATGTATAAGTTTCCTCTTTCAGGCGCTTAGAAATGTGCGTCACTCTAAGTTGCGTCGAAATGACGTTGTACACACGTCTGTGATGATGTACGCAAGTTTGCTCCGTCCCTATGGCTGCAAGAGACGCGAAATGGTGAGAGCTTACTGGAGCAAGCCCAGCAATTAATCGGACAAAAATATCCATAAGACCCATTAGATAACGTTCAGTGATCCAATAACAGGCAGTACGTCGTATGTCAGTTGTATGTTTGGAACCATTATATATGGCTTTACTGTTCCTCTTGAAAGAAGAAGACTAACTGGAGAGAACATACATCTTCTACCTTCATCCAGAGTTGGTTAATGATAACTGGTTAGTAATTTCTGTGATTAATATTAATGTTGCTACTGTGAACGATGTTAAATTTGTTAATAGAAAATCCACATTGTGTCCATCTTGACATGCTCCTAGAATCCTATTTAATGCAATCCAACTGTGATAATGTTATTACGTAGAATTCCTATTATTCTTATGTTTTGTCTAAGGAAACTAAGTAAAGCTTAAAACTGATTTCCACTGATCTGTCTTTTAGAAATAGAATTTCTAGCTCAACACAGTTAAGAAACGGTGGTTATCATTTGTTCGAAATGGCTAAAATGTACCACAAGGAGAAAAGCATTCAGATAAAGAGCAGTGCCTCTGCGTTGTACAACAACCTGAGCGTCCTGCGCATCGCGCCGCGCTGCCTAACCTATTTCACCGTGGTACATGCCAACGTTGTGAACATGGTCAGCGCTTCCTGGGATGGGCTGAATTATTCCCATCGACAGCTGCAATCTAAAGAGGGCAACGTGGCCACCAGCTCCTCACTTATTATGCAGGTATGACAGAATCCCATTCCGATTGTTTGTTCAGTGCCAGTTTGAATCCAGACCGTGGCAGTAGATTATCTTGATGTTTTATTGTCGTTTATTTAAAGATAAAGGACATTCTTTTAGTGTTTGTGCTTAACCCTGACTTTGGGCTGACAGGCAGCCTGGTGTGTTCTGCCCTCAAGAGATCTGCTTGTCCTCACCTCTCAGAAAGGGATCCAGGTGGGTCATGTGTTATGCCAAGTTCTACATTTACACATTTTTTTGCCTGGGATCCAGGTCAAAAGGTATGTTCATTTATTAGATGTACGAATCAGATGGATCCATAATGGTGTATTGGCATGCGCTGGAGACACCAGAGACCCCCACAGGTTAGTGCACAGGCCTAGAAAGAAAAACCTTAAAACTTTATATTGCCATCTCTTTATAAAATAACTGATTAACATTTGTTGTTTTATGATTAAAAAAATGAATAAATCTAATGCAAATTTGTATTGCTCCCCAGCTAAGGCAGTGTTTGCACGGGGAATTGCAGCAGTTCGGGAAAAATACATTTGTGTTGGTAAGTGGATAAAATATTTGTCTGTTTTAAGCCACACACAACATTCCTTAGAAGCATCAGCATGCATATACCGAAAGTTCCTTTTTATTGTTTTTCAGGAGTCTCATCTGGTTCAGTGCTGGTGTTTGATGTTCCCAGTAAGGGCAGTAACATCACCCTGTCCGAGGTTTTGGAGGAACACAAAGAGGCTATCACAGATATGGCCTCTGAGTGTTCAGGAAGTCTGGTATTAACTTTATTTTCTAATCGTGGCAGAGTTTTTTTTTTTACACCATGAGGAGAATGCGTTATTATGTGTTTCATTTTTTACACTTGCTTTAATTGATTTTTGTCCGGACGTTTTAAGTAGTGTTTTATTAATAAGTTGGTTTTTTTTCCAGGAGTGCATTGCTGATTTAGTAAGTGCTGATGACTCAGGTCTCCTCTGTGTGTGGAAATCAGGAGAAGATTTTCAACTGCTTAACAAGATCCCTGGTTTTGAGTATGTTAAAACATTTCTTAAGTATGCCAACTATTTAAATATCAACTTAAGCCAGATGCACACTGTGCCATTTTGGCCACAATATGGCTGCCTGAGACAAATTTTGAGGATCCTTAAAGATTTCTATGACTTTAGGCCAAAATCCATGGTCTTTGATTACTAGTTTGACATGTTTGGCAACAGATTAAAGACTATTGCGATCAAATTTATGCTTTAAAATTCTGGTAGTGTCAGAGAACTTGAGACACAGTCCTGCAGTGTGGTCTCTCCTATGACAAAGTTAAATCAAGAGCCAATAGGGGCACAGATCAAAATTAACACTAGAGATGAT
>JAZGTI010008023.1:0-20751 GCA_036877585.1 Botia kubotai
AAATGAGATTGAAATAAGACTGAAATGAGATTGAAATAAGACTAAAATGAGATTGAAATAAGACTGAAATGAGATTGAAATAAGACTGAAATGAGATTGAAATAAGACTAAAATGAGATTGAAATAAGACTGAAATGAGATTGAAATAAGACTGAAATTGGACTGAAATTGGACTGGAATGAGATTGAAATAAGACTAAAATAAGACTAATATTGCATATAGATGCTCTGCAGTTTCCCAGCGAGGTAAGACTTACATGTTTATCAAACTGACTTTTCCAGCTGTGAAGGTGTGAACGCAAACAAGACACATCTGGAGAAAATCATAGCAGTGTCAAATTGTACATATGTGCTACATTCTTATGTAGGATAATGGATGGTTTGCACATATACAGCAAATGGCTCATTACACATTTGCAATGTTTGGCACTGTCAGCTAGTTATAATATCATGTGCTCAGTCCATCTGTTCACATTTTTATTAAAAGCACTAAATGTAAATTCACTGTATGTACTGTATCTTATTCACAATGATGCTGCTAAAATGTGACACACAAAATGTGAACATCAGTATGTATTACAGTAATAAGATATTAAGAGAAAATGCATTTAACTGTCAGGAAAATATCACAATGCAAAATTTTTTATGCAAACATTTTTAATGGAAAATATTTTGTGAGATTCACTTACAGACAAAAGGAACTGTGGGTGAGTCTTTAAACCTTCTTTAAACTTTAAGTTATTAGTGAAAATTAAATAATCTGAAATCATATATTTGGATCTTTCTAAAATAAACCAGAATTAAGAGTTCAGATCATGTTTTAAAAATAGGGTATATTTATTCTAGCTCAAGAACAATTTGCAAACATTTTAGGTTTAACCAACTTACTATTTTAAATCCTGACTGGTGTAACATATAAAAATAAGTTAAGCAATTGTTAAACTGATTGTGATAAGTAAATGATTAGTTGAAGTTAATCATTCAACTAAGTTAAATTGAATCATGAATTTAATCATGATTAAAAATACTAAATTCAAATGACGTGCAGCCAAGGTGATTATACGTAAAAATATAAGGCACCAAAGATTTTTTACAGTGTGTATTTTTTCTATTGTTAATGCCTAAAATTCAAAAGTGACAAACATAAGTTATAAAATACAGGAAGCGTGTGTGTGAATTAAAGCATGTTGAAGCGTTATGCGCTGGTACTGAGTCATTCCGCTAGATGACGCTATTTCACTCTTCCTGGCGTGACTGCGTTCGTCAGTTCTACAAGTGTTTCAAGCGAACTTTGGGATTATGGGTAGTGTAGTTCTTTACATAACAGTATCTCCCACCCTAAAGCCAGATGTATACATTGTTGTAAAAATAACATTTATAATATTTTAATATTTTCTTGCAGTAATATTTTACACCGCTGTTGCGCTATTATTCGTTTCGTCCTTTTTAGACAAGCTGCTATATGCTAAATCAAAATAAAAAGAAGATATCTTATATAGAATAAAAAGTAAACAGCAGGTTGAAATGGAGGAGAGCGATCAGGCTGTACTTCTGCAGTGTGTAATACAAATCCTCCAGAAAAATCTTTTCTACTATCCGCACTACCCGCTTATTAACTAACCGTGCACTGCGACCACAGGTAACACGTGTTTAGATATCTCATACTGGTTAGTGTGAATGTTAGTCTTCGGTTCAGCGCCCGTGTGAAAGTCTGTTTGTTGGCAGTTGTCATGACAACACATGGCTCGTAAACTTGGACTGACTGTAAATGGCCGCTTGTGTCTTGCTGGAGGCAAAGCTCGCCGGTGTGAAACAACCTGAACTTCCGGTGTTTCCGAGTTTGAATTGCTTACGGATTTTTGTTACAGACCTGTGCATGTACGTACAGTCGTTTAGTTTGGTGGTTCAGCACACATTATTTTTAACTATGTGTTTTTATGGAGAAGATTATGAATACTGTAGGATGTGTTAAATCATCCTGTTTCATTGTGAATGTTCTGATGTTGATGACATTTCAGGAGTACCAGCTCTGATCGGTTGTGTCTACAGTCGTGCGTGTCATAACTCTGAGAACACGGTCGCATAGAAAGTGCTGCCAAATGTTTCAGACTACCTGAATTAATGATCTGGTTTTCATTCTGTGAGGATAGATCTGAATTGTTGGATTAATTCCACATGGCAGAGAAATAGGTTTAAAGCAGCTGTTTTTATTTTCTCCTGTGACTGCGAAGAGAGCAAACTTAATACAGTTATATCAGAGTTGATCAGTGAGTTATAATATTGCGTCATGTTTTAATATTGCGTCATAGCGTAAGAAAATGATTTTAGGTCGCTGTTTTACACGTAATCATTACTATCATTATTTTGTAACGACGAGAATTGTGGTGGTGTTTATCAGTCTGTATTTAAATAATGGTCTTTACATATAAAGATCCCACTGCAAGTCAATAGATGTAGATGTACAGCAGGTTATTTGGTCTGTCACTAATATGTGTTTTTCTTTTAAATTTAATTAATTTGATTTATTTCTAGTTTTCGTATATCCTGTTGTTGAGCAGGCACAGGCGGCACGAGGGTCATATGATAAACGTCACTTCCTTATTTGCCTTATATAGAATACGGACGTATGGATGAATGAATAAGTGAAGGGTTCGTCCAAAGGTCCAGAATTCATCATTTTAACACTTCATCTGAAAACGTCTTTATATGATCGGTAAGAACTCTAGTTGTTTCCCGTTTACGTGTGTTATTAATTTGGTTTTTACTGTGTTTTGTACATGTACTTTGACACAGTCTACACGTACTGTAGGCTACATTAAAATTACTGAACAGTCGGTGCACATTTACATTTAAACGTCATTATTGTAGCTACACTGTATTTAACTGTACTGTACTTTCTGTCAGAATATTACAAAGCAAGCACCGTTAATCTAGGTAGTCTACTACTAGTCATCTGAATCAAACTTAATCCATAGAGATATTTAAAACATGATTTGTGACGCATTTTTACATAAATGTAAACCCAACTCAGTAATTCATTGTCTTTCGTTTTGAAAAGTACCTCCCTTAAATCTGATTTACTGAGGACTGATGCACAGTTGTGTTGTCGGCTCTCAATTACCTTTGAATTGATTTCAAGTTATGACCAAAAATCTATTATAATGAATGAATTCTAATGGAGTTTCTTTATCTTTCACCAACTGGGCCTTTTTAGTGTTTATTTCCCACAACTGAAATGACTCGCATGTTTGTGTATGGCACACTAAAGACCAGTCAGCCCAACAACTACAGGATACTGGATGCTGCCAATGGAAAAGCAGAGTTCCTCGCCCGGGCTCGAACTGTGGACCAGTATCCTCTGGTGATCGCAACCCAAAACAACATCCCCTTCCTGCTAAACATCCCAGGTACAGGCCAGCGTGTCCAAGGAGAAATCTATGAAGTGGATGAGAAGATGCTGAAGTTCTTGGACTGGTTTGAAAGTTGCCCACACATGTACCAGCGGACCCTGATCCAGCTGGAGGTGGAGGAATGGTTACATGGTGGTGAAGATCCTCTGAAGGCTGGAAGCATCGTTGAGGCCTTTGTGTACAACACCACCACATACAAACCTGAATGGCTTCAACACCCAACACATGAGAGCTATAATGCGTATGGAGACCACGGGCTGGAATATGTGTGTCGTGAGGACAGAGGACCTGATTAACAATACTGTGCGCTCAAGATAAATACCACAGTACTGAATGATTACAGGCTTCACATCAAATGAGCACTTTTTCTCCAAACACAGTTTTAGATGCAGTACATTAGATGTCAACTATCCATAAACCATGATCATTACAAAATGGCAGTCTAACGTAAAACTTCAAAGATTACTACAGTGCTGTACTTGTGAAGTGAATTAGGAAATACACTTAAAAGTTGACTGAGATGTATTTCTCATCTAAAATTGTGATTTTCTAAAATTGTTTCACAAATGTCTTGGGATTTTTGGTTTGTAAGGAAATATAAAACAACTTTTTGTACATATTCTGTACATATATGCAAGTTATCAAAATGTTGCACTTTCATTAAAGTAATACAAACTGATGGTTTCAGCTTCAAGCAATTTCTGTAAGACAACAAATGTAGAGCATCACACACACACACACACACATATATAAGTTTGTTTTGTTTTTTGAGTATCTGCAGTAAGTTAAAGAATTAAAATGCTCCAAATGCATCTTCAACATAAAAGTGATACAAAGTATAAATGAAAAAAGTTTTGTGTTTGGCACTCGAGCAGTGAGACAGAAGGCAGCCCAATGATCAGGACCTGCGAGAAACTGTCACAGTCCCTCACAGGAAATGAGTTCACAGTATCAAAAACTGTATAAAAATGATCGCACACAAGAAAAGAGTTCAGAGTGATTCTGATTACAAACGTTTGTAAGGTCAGACAGCTTCTGTCAGTCTCAGACCAGCAGAGATAAATGTTTTTAGAATGTTACAAATGCAGATTATGCATAGACATCAGTCAGCTGCTGTAATAATCTCACAGGTCATATTTTACCACAATATCTGGAGAAAATGACACACTATGCCTAAAGAAACAAAACAGGTTTTACTTGATTTTTTCATGACAAGCACATTTCCTCACAATTCTCAAAACCTTATCTCAAACTTTACCTTTGACTTAAAGCTGCACAACAATACAGCTACCATGTGTACTTATAAAAGTACCTTACTATTATAGAATTTTAATATTATTTAAAACAAAATTAATTTTTTAAACATTTAAATTTTTTTAATTATTTTGACTATTAGAGGAGAAATGTGATTGTCACAAAAATGTCAATTCATACAATATTAGTGGTTAAAATGCTTCATTCTATGCACAGAATGTTTTAAAGTGAAACAACCCAGACATTTGATGAGATTCATCCAAAAGTAAAAGTTTTACCCTTAAAACTCAGTGCTAAAAATCAGCCTTGGAGTCGCTTATACAGTTGTGAATCTGAGCAGATTTCTCACAGCGTATCTATTTTTTATGTCTAATTCTTTTGAGTAAATAATTTATAAAACCATTCTGATATAAAATGTTGCATTCCACTTAATAAAACCTTATAATTCATAAAACACATTAAAAATGTATAAAACAAGTGTTACAAACACTGTCACATTTAATAAACCAGTCATAACCATTCCAGCATAAACAGCTGTATTCAAAAGTTTAAAAAAGTTTACTTAAGTAATGGCTTTATAAACAATTTACACAAATTAGTTTTGTGTAATATGCTAAAATATTGTATCTTCTGAACATAAAAACGCTGGTTTATCTATTCTGCTATAGTTATGATAACACACCTGTTAACTTTTACACATTTCTGACCCTGATGTTGACGTTACCCTCAACAGATTATTACACCTGAACTTATTGAAACTCATCTGCATCGTCTGATAACACACAGAAAACACTGGAGGCCACAAAACGTTTCTGTTCATAAAAACTGCAATAAGATCTTCAAGAACGTTGCTAGAACCTGACAGAGAACCTGATGTTGATGCCCATTATGAGGCAGTTCTGGGCAGTGTGTGTGAGTGTTGACTGCTCTCTCTCTCAGTCTTTGGTCAGTAGACATGAGGCTTGTTGTGGCTCAGCGCTCGTGTGTGATTGGATGAGCAAGTGGCGCTGCGGATCACCTCCATCCACCTGAGAGGACAGATGTTTCAGAAAACATGCATATGTTTGGAGTCGTGTACTACACACTGCATATGTTTGGAGTCGTGTACTACACACTGCATATGTTTGGAGTCGTGTACTACACACTGTGTTAAGAAAACAGCACATCAGCGTTCCCACAGCTTTCATTTAAAAAACACAAGTCACTGTAGAAAGATTTAACCTCAAAAAGCATTTACTAGCCATTTAAATAATACAATATTAACCAGGAAAAAGTGACTAAAGAAATTGTTTGTATTTATTAGGGAACAGAAATCACAGTAGTCATAATTCCCTGAGATTTCCATGACTGTGGCAGTCCTGCAGTTGTGAACTGACATGTTTTTGCATCTGTATGTTGAAAAACCAGTTCTAAGATCATCCTTCAGGCAAGTTAAGGAGAGTTTGGGCGAGTGAAACTGGTCTGAGCTAAGTGCAGGTCTCATACCTCTCAAACGTGTACTCGCTCTCAGATCTGAAGTAGTACACATGTGATTTGAAGTGAAGTTTGAAGACGTAGTCTTTCTGGATCTTCTCAGACTGGGAGGGAATGGTGATGGAGTATCCCAGCAGTGGAAGACTGGCCAGAGGATATTCATCCTGAAGAGAGACAGTACAGCCTTGACTCAACACGTCACTGAGTCAAAGAATCAATTTAAGACAGTGAATTCTCACCTGGTGTGTTTTGTAGAAGAACAGGCTGAAGTTGGTAAAGACCACCCAAAGCTTCTGCCAGCCATTGCTGTTTTTGAATTTTCTCAGCAGATTTCCAGACAGCTGATTCTGAAGAATACAACACAAGCAGCTGAAGAAGCCTGAACTACATGTGCACCAACCAACCAAAACTCACTCAGTAAACATCTGATAAATGATAAACCTCAGTAGAGTTGTTCTTTAGAAGATATCTGAAGATGATTCCTCGGATTCTGATCACAGTGCTGTACATTTAACATGTATCTTACATACAGTACGGTCAAAAGTTACTTAATGTAACTTTTGTATAATGTATAATGTTTATGAGAGATGTCTGGAGCTGTTCTCAGAGGATTAAACACACACATGAAACAACCGCTACACTCGGTACCTCTAAAGCTACACTAAAATCCACCATGGACACGCTGGTGTTGCGATGCCAGCACACGTGAAGCGTGGTGTTTCCACGGTGAGGCCTCTGTCGTGAGGACTGCAAGGAGCTCAGGTCGTCCTCTGACTCCTGCTCTGCACTGGACTCCTCAGGGCATTCTGGGAAGGGTCAAGAACAGCCATTTAACAAGAAAACGCTGAAAGGTGGTTTGTCTCTTCATACTGCAGTTCCCTGAGGTACCACGATACATGAATTTTAGTACCAATGGTATAAACTAAAGAACCACAGTATTACCACCTGATACCAGTACCATAGTACCAGCACATGTAAATGAGAAGTGCTATAGAAATAAAGTTAAATTCATTTTCACAGACATTAATTATAAAGGTAGGCCACAGAAAGACAAGAGTCTCCTCATGTGATCAGAAATGAGAGGCAGTGCCAGTGAACATCACCATACACTCTGAAAACTGGTAATGAAACGACATCAGAACAGCCCGTCACAACCACAATGACATTACTGTATGAGTCATTGTATGAGTCATCTAGACTAACAAGTGAAGCAGAACAGAGTTGATGTAAGTGTGTTGAATGCTGTGAGAAATATCACACACACACATTCTGTAGATTCGGTTCAATCTATAAATCTTACAGCAGTCTGGCTGTACACTTCATACATAAACATGCCATCACTGCCAAACATTAAAGCCGAATAAAGACAAAACACAGGCAGAATATTTGATACAAATATTTGTTTAAAATGCTATAGAAACATGTGCACTGAATGATTATTTTATACGTTGACTAGTATGGTGAAATGAGTAGAAACAGTTTGTCTTACTGCTGTCAGTGAAACTGCTGGACAGAATGTCAGCTGAGGAACCGCTGCAGCTGTCCGCCAGTTCAATGGCCATCTTGATGTCCTCCATCCACTTCTCCATCTCTAACACTGAACTGTGGAGGGAACACAGCCATTCAGCTCCAGTACTGATCCATTCATGCTTCTGAGTCCTTCATTTCTGAAGTTTATGAAGTGATTATAACTGCTCAAAATCACAGAACTACGCTGCACATCTGGAATCTACTAATACAAGCTGCACTAGTAGCTTACATGAATGACAGTTTTAGCATTTAAATTGACTAGTTAAATTCTGATCATGGTAATTACAGTGATGGTCAGTTTACCTGGCAGCCACAACAACAGACTGTCTCTGTCCAAACACACTGAAGGAGTGAGGAACACCCCACTCGTCCTCACTCTCACGAACCTACACACACACACACACACACACACACACACACACACACACGATAAATAATAAGAAACTACATTATGATACAAACTAATAACATTATGATACAATCTGCGGAGCTCTGAGGAGCTACAGTGTTTCCAGTGAATGTGTTTCCAGTGAATGTGTTTCCAGTGAATGTGTTTCCAGTGAATGCGTTTCCAGTGAATGTGTTTCCAGTGAATGCGTTTCCAGTGAATGCGTTTATGCACAGAGACTGAACAGTGAATGAAGTTGATGAAAAACTCTATAAACACAGGTATTGTTCTGCCTGTATCCACTTACTGAAACATCAGTTATGTTTGTGCTGAAGATCATTACACATGATAACACATGCAAATGAAAAGTGTGAAATGTACAGCATCTGTTACAGTTGTGTAAATGAGACTGATGTACCCACAGTCATGCCGTGCAGAGGAAGCTGCCCGTGAACTTTAAACTGATTGGTTGCTGTCATTCCTCGACTGGTGTACATCAGAACATCATTAAACTACAAACACAACCAGGAGAAAAGTCATTAGTAGATCTTTTCTCCTCTTAAATATGAAACCATAAAAGTACCATGATATAACAGTGTAACATGTTACTGTCAGTGAAGCAGCAGTAAAGATCATAACTGATAACTGACTGATCTGAGAACAGACGTGTCTTACCAGAAAGAACAACCTCTGCTGAAGACCTTTACCAGACAGTTTACTGAGACAACCGAGCCTGATAAACTCCTGCCAACACACACACACACACACACACACAACCAGATCACCAGCACACAAACCAGCCTTCAGCAAAAACCCATTTCTTCAAATCAACACAACACACTGTTCACATCTCATATTAATTCAGTCACGTGATGTGTTTTCATGTTAAACATGTTTCATAAAAAATACATACAGTGAAATAAATGAGTGGTATAATCCATAAAAATCCAGAATGATAACCCAGAAAACTAACCCGTCCAGGCACAGTGAGATTCTCAACACCAATGAGGTCTTTTTTCAGCTCCAGAAGCTTCTGGAAGTTCTCCATCTTTATGAGGGTGTTGTGAAGCTGAATGACCATCTCAGAGACATCAGCGAGAGCAGCTGGAGACAAACGTGAAACACACAAGAATCACAGGAAGGTCAATCACATGACTGAAATTCAACACAGTTGCTCTCGTACCTCGTGAGTCTCTGAAGTCGTCATGCGTCGGCGGGTAATGTTTACACAAACGCTC
This sequence comes from Botia kubotai, assembly GCA_036877585.1. NCBI lineage: Eukaryota > Metazoa > Chordata > Actinopteri > Cypriniformes > Botiidae > Botia > Botia kubotai. The sequence goes on from JAZGTI010008023.1 coordinate 9,293, forward strand.
CAGGATCTGTTTGTAATGCATGAGCCGATGCAGTGGCTGCAGGAAGAACATGCTGAGCGGCAGGTAACAGACCTTCTGCAGCTCAAAGTCTCGACACAGAGCCTCCAGCTTCCGTGAGGAGCGACACGTTCTCTCCAGCTCCAGAAGAGCCTCTGAATGCTTCTGAAGATGAGCTGTCAGCAGCTGAACAGAGCACAATGAGTTCATTCACATCAACAAACTGCTACATCATTAAAAACACTGCAGTGATGTGTCCGCTGGGAAAACTACAGTACTTTGATAAATACTGCGGTAAAATATTAATTTACGTCATGTGGTGCTTCATGGTACTTTTAAAAAAATACCATAATGCTACATGGTACATAGCCTAAAAACATACCATGTCACAATCATGGTAGTACCATGAAAATAAATACAACAATACCAAACAATATTTAACACACAGTACAACACATCCACAATACAGTAAACAACAAAACATTCAAAACAAACATCTGCTGATGTTCTGACCTTCAATCCCCGAATGTTCTTCAGCATCACATCGCCAACACGCTGATTGTCTCCTTTGATGTGAGCGTTAGATCTGCCTTCCCTGAAAACAAAGAGCAGAACAGATTTACAGAAAAAATAACAGGATTTCACACATGCTGTTCACTGGTCACAGGTTTGGGGAGAATTTGACTGTATGAAAATTCGTCTCAACACACACATTTGTCTGAAGTACACACCACTGAGCTAATCGCTGCTCCATGTCTTTCAGGAAATTCTTGTGGAATTTGTTAACGGGTTCGAAATGATCAAATATGAGATTCCGCAATGAAGAAGGCATGACTTCATCTGTCCCCGCACACTTCTGAAAGTGCTGAAATTAATCAGAAAAACAGTGATAAGAACAGTGAGATATTAGCATTAGCATTTCCTCACACATGTTTTCTTGTTATTCAAGGTTTCTGAATAATAAACAGTCATAATTTAGCTCTTCATGGCTATTTTCCACTCTCCTCTCTCTCTCTCTCTCTAATCAATAGATTTGTCAATAGATTTGTCTGCTACTATACCTTTAAGACTTTAATATGTAAATAACCTTACCAAATGTGAGTGCTGATTTTTGTGACTTTTTTATAATAATTAATAATTTAACCAAAATCCCACTATTCTCAATTTCCTATGTCTTCCCACAAGACATAGGGAAACCACACTGATTTGTAAAATCTGGCTGAAAAATGACACATCTTGTCTTTAATCTCGTGAGCAATGAGTTTAAATAGCAACTTAAGTCCCAGATCATGCATGTTGATATTTACAGGTACTTACTGTAAAGCTAATGCTGAGACAACTAAAGGCCACAAATACACTGTAAACAAAGACCTGACATGCTGACTACATGAGAGAGATTTACAGTCTTACCACAGTGATGACCTCAAGATCCTTCAGATACGTTCTCTCAGTGGTCAGAAGCTCTTTGGCAATGAAGTAAGCTTTATCAGCTGGGAACCACTGGAGGCGCAGAGACGAAGGCAGAAATAATGCAATTAGAAGAAGTAAAATCAGAGAACACAGCAAAGTATGAAAACTGACATTTTTACAAAGACCCCATCAAAACAAAACCTGACCATTACCCATAAACAGACTCGGAGTGTGATTACACTGAGATGCGGTAAATGTAAATCAGATGTTTACTGAACCACACACTTTAATCTGCCCTAAACTGACTGGAATTTAGGTTGAGTTTATTTAGGTCCCCTATTCTGAGAAGTCAACAGAAACATTTGACCAAAATGTAGTATTACTTCTGATATTAAAACTGCCCCCTCACTCCTCAGTCTAAGTGTATTTAGCCTCCATTCAACAGCAATGAGATCTAGACAAACTGAAGGAGTCTGTGAAATCTACTGCTGGTCAGACTTTTACTGATTACTGTCGCTTTTCACAAATGACAAGACAGAAGAAGGAATTGACAGAGTAACACAAAATCTTTCAGACTGTCATCAATTGGTCATTGAGCATCTATGTGTCTTTGAAACAAGATTAGCATGATAAAAAAGCAGAATGTCCTGTTCTGTTTCCTTCCCAAAAGACGAACCTTCCTCTGAACCTCATCCTCGTCGTCTGTGCGCACAAAGCCGCCGTCGGTCAGTAAGGGGCTGGTGAGAGGAGATGGCTGTCGTCCATCTGAACTTTGGCCCAGACTGAGACTCTGTTTCTGGACGTTCTCCATCATCTGAGCAGCTGACGGAGACTCATTGTTTTGTGGGCTGCTAGTAACAGCACCTGAAGAAGAAGAGGCAGGTTATGCTTACACCTTATAGGCAGTAACACATTATTCAACGGCAGTAAATTTGTTAGTACTTGTAGTTTGCGGAGTTTTTTGTCCCTGAACATACTAGCACAGCTGGTTCATGCTGATGGACATTTTTAGATGCTAGTGTAACAGACCAGCATCAAACCAGCTAGTTGTGGAAACTCATTGTGATCTTCATCTTCAGAAAATGACCACAGCTACACACAGTCACTACTCAAGCACTTCACATACTTGCCCGAGAAAAGTCCCACGTCTCCGTGCGAATATGACGCCACATGTGAACAGGGACATTTCAAATGAAGATCCACAATGGAACCATTATAGAGAAGAGCTGGAGACAAGAACGTCTTGACTGCACGTTCATCAAACACGCGACACAGATGACTAGATCAACTACTGCTACTCTAGCACAAAACAAACATGTGACGGGTGATGTCACCGCCGTATATCTAAAACATCTGGAGTGCTGCGTCATAAGCAGTTTTCATTGCTATTAATTCCCATTTGTTTACAATGTTAAAAGAGAACCAAAAATACTGAGAATAAGATTATTAAAAAAAACATCAGACAACCATCAAACAGAACCTTAAAACATTACAACAATCACTCTTAAACAACAGGTGTGACCTTTATCTGGTTACTTAATCTTGGGGTCAGTAGCAATGTGTGCCACAGTGATTACACTGTTATATTTCAAAGTGTACAATTGCAAAAATTTTATATATTGTATATTATGTTGCAAAACATATTGCAACATAAATCACACAAACATATCAGAAACATTTTATATATGTAAATTCACACTGAAACAGATCACAGATTACAAAAGCATAAATCATTCAATACTGCTACATTATTCTCTTAATAATAAAAGCTGAGGTTTATTATCATTTACAAAAAGCTACATGAAAGGTGAGTCTCAACAGCTGCCTATAATAAAATCAAGCAAGATAAATGATGATCCACAAGATCATCAACAAAACTGACTGAAGACAGACGAAATTTCAATAAGCGGTAACAGAAACAAGCGATAACAAAGCCAGCATGAAACCATCAGGGTTGAGTGAAAGTCACTGACAAATAATACAATCCGTTAACTGCTGCTAACATTAACCTTAAACAGGTTATCCCCCAACACATCATAGGTTTAGACAGGATTTACTGCTTGTCTACCAATGTCACAACATCTAAAGCCTTATAAACTACACTTTACCAGACAATAGTTAACAAGTGTGCAAACCACAACATCACTTTCAAACACATACACAACTTCTCTGGTCATCACAGTTTAACTAACTACCAATGCAAAACTCATAATAAAGCTGAAGCTGAAGGTACCGCTGTAGGGAAGCTGTTTTACTACAGTTTCTGTAACAGTTAATACCTTCTTTCTCTATATTTTGTGATCTTTTGTTCCTATAAGAATGACCATACACTAATATTTCACAGTATCACACCTCTGGCAGCATCTAACGACTAGTCACCTGGTCAGCAGTAGTATAGGTTAACTTATATTGTACAATTTACTACCCTTCATTCTCTACCAACAATCGCCTTTACAGATACGGCACTTTGCAGTATGATTTCAGTTGCTCTAAAGGTCTATATTAAGAACACTGTCTTCTACAAGTTCAAATCTTCTAGCAGCAGCATTTTTTGAACATCTTCAAGTGTGTCTTAACTGTCTTTGTCACTAGTGAAACCAAACAGAACTAAAACATTTATAAACAATTTTCACAAACATGAAAAAAACTTTATTCACTGAAACAAACATGTTGAAATCCCGTTTAATGCCACCAATGGTTTAGAAACTACACCCTGTGCCTTTAAATATTTTTACTGGAACCTCAAGTGTCAGATATGGGCCTCACATCAAATGTACACCTGTGTCACGTCCTCATTATTGATGCTCGTACAGACTAGAGACTAGAGATTATTGATGCTCGTACAGACTAGAGACTGTACGAGCGGCTGCCTAAGTCAGTGTCACTTCACTCAGTTCCACTGCTGTTAGAAACATGTATCATGTGGACAGTCGGCACCTGTACAGCTGCTGAGTGATGTTGGATCGGTTGTTAGCAGCCACATGGTGAGCTAGCGTAGCCTTGCGTTCAGCCCTTGTGACCGATGGCTGCAGTTCAATGGCTTGAGTTAAGTTGGATCAGAATCATAGGGTCAGTGTCGGAGTGGTTTTGCACACTGTTCAATATTTTGATATCGTTTTGATATCGGCCTTTAGAAAGGTAGTAACTCCTATCAACCAAACCATGACGGCCACTATAACCAACCTGCTGTGTATAGTTCACAGAGCTGGTTTTGTGAAAAACACTCAACACAGGACTACTGTTTGCACTCCTGGAATGAATCATGTGACTAGTGGGTGATTTGGGACCGTGTCTGTCTGTACCCTGAAACATCTCATCAACCAAAAAACTGCTGAGGTGGAGAGCCTGTGGCGATCCATTTCCAGACAACGACCCATTAGACAGCTGACTGCCACTGAAGGCATCTGAAGTCTGACCCACCCGACGGCTGGTCAGAGGAGAGGCCCAATATCTAGACCTGCTCGTTCCATGGCCGTTTTGCTGACTGTTTGTGTAACCATTACTTGCGGTTGTTACACAACTTACTGGCTGCACCTCAACATTGCCAAATAAAATCATATTCAGTGTCAACATCACTGCAGTCAATGTAAGGTATGGAAGAGCAGCTGCCCTCAGCAGCATGTGATGCTAGACCTGTGTTCAGATGCCCGGCCTGCTGTCTGGATGGGGACAGCTTTAATCCAGCATCTATCTCAATGTGGGTCTCGTTTTGGCACTCATTAGTCTGTGAAGTTAGGCTCTCTGTGTGATGCTGGAGAAGCAGATTTTCAACAGTCACTTGAGCGCAGTGAGGTGAGTCATCCTGGAGTACTGAAGCACTTGTGTTCTTCTGCAACATGAAGAGGACAGAGAAGAACACAAGACAAGAGAGAGATGATGATCACAACACTTTAAACATAAGCTGTCAGACTGTACTGGTGCACAACACTGATGATCCTCACCTCACCCTGATCTTCTGGAAATGAAGACAGACCTCCACTGCTGGACTGGATCTTGCTTTGTTTCCTGAGGACAGAAGATGTGAACCGAGAGCAGACAAGTCAGCATCAGAGATAACTCAAGATGACCCTCCCAGCAGGTTCAGTTCAGTGGCCCATATCCACACAGTCACATCAGACATCTTGGCTAATCAGATTACAGTCCCATAATAAAAAGTTTAAATTCAACTAAACTGAACTATGACACATCATCCATGAGAAGGAGGTGTAATCAGGAGGTGTAATGCAGACTCTCACATAGAACAATACAAAGACATTTGGAACAAAAAAGGTCAACAGGAGAATCTCACCTTTCGAATGGAACCTTCTTTAATTCACAGTCCTTTACATAATCAATCACCTGTCGCTGTGTGCGGCCACTAATAATACAAAAAACAGATGACAGGTTCAGAAAACAACAGGCAAATATATTTGTTTATTAAAATCACCAAGCCAGAAATAACTTGATAGACTAATCATTACAATCAGTTCACCATGCTGGTCACAGATGAGTATTCTGAGTGTCACTTCACACACTACTGCTTATGACAAAACAAAGAAAAAATAAAAATCACACACACACCTGAAATTCAACACCACATAATGTCCCTTAACCGAAAACTACACTGCCACACGAAACATTCAGATTCTACCCAGAGCTCTTTACCTGAATCTGAAGGAGGAACCCCTGGTGAGGAGAACCGGTTTAGGTTTGGGTTTGGGCTCTTCAAAGAGACGGAAGAAAGCGTGATATTCCACACAGATCTTCCAGAAGACTTTACAACAGTCTCTGCTGCCCATCAGAAACTCCAGTGTGTCCTGACAGTTACTCTGCTGGACACAGAAGATATAGTTCAGTTCAGTTCTGTGTTTTTTACACAGACTCCTGGAACTGCAGTGAAGAACACAAGAAGTGCAAGACAAATATATGAATATATACAGTATATATATAAATATACATTCAACTTAAGCAAGACACATTTTTATGAGCAGTCCATGTTTTCCGTCTGCTTGCTGGCAGGTACAGCGAATGTTTAATTGTGGTCTTTTACCTCAGAGGAATAAACAGCTGTGAGTTGAGACTGTCCCTGCTGTTCAAAAACAATCAAACTTACGTTTATGTCGGGCCGCAGTTTAATGAGAAAGTGTTTCCTTTTGAAACTCAGCTTGCGAACTTTAGACCAGTTGACAGAATTAAGTTTGGTGTGGCCCTGTACAGGAAGACATTCAAATACATTTAAAATCAATGTTTGTCATTTTATCTGTCCAGAAGGATTGTCACTATAAATAACATGTTTGTCACTGAGGTGAATATTACCTGAAAGACCAGAACACCAGAATGAGACACAGCGAGGTCCAGCTTCGTACCCTCACGATCTTTCGCTGGATGAAGACGTACTCCATACATCTCCAGTCTTCTGGCGATCTCTAGAAGCTGATAGTCAGATTCAGCTGGTGTCTGCCCACTGTGGAAACATTCTAAATTAACTTATATTTATTCAAGTGTTGTACAAAATGAATTAAGGAGTTTCCACAATACACTGAGTATTTTAATCTGAGAAAACACTGATATGCATTCAGTGTAAACACACTCTTCATAATCACACGAGCAAAAGTGCTTCACTCACAGGTGTTTCTGATGATACCCCATGATTCTGTCCAGCAGCGTGTCCTGCTCCGGTATGTACTTGTTGTTGAGCAGATGTTGTTTACACTGGACCTCATCAAAATCTCCAATCTCAGCTACACACACACACACACACACACACGCAATCCCCTAATCAGATTCTCATTTATTAGTAAATAATAGAGCTTAATACATCAAAATCTGATGTCAAAAATAATGAGATTTATGTCAATTTTTTAACAACCCTATATAATAAGCAACACACAATAGATTTATTACAGGGCTTTAGTTGTGATTAATATGTGATGTTCATTTATTAACATGGTATTTGTGTAATAAGTGGATTAATGTCATTACATCGCATATTCTCTGTGTTTCTGTAACTGGTTTGACTTGTTGATTTGCATAATCATTTATGCACTGCATGTGTGTGACGCGCTGTGCATTTCGATTCCTGAAACTGGTGTTACTATGAAAACTAGAGCGAGATTTGCGTACTGTAAACACAAGGCTGTTGTGACGTAAATCAATCACACAAACACAATCGAATGATGGAATATCAGAATCAGAATCACTGTGACTAGATTTGTAAAAAATCTGTAGCTCTTACACTGCACTATATGTGAGACCAGCAGGGCGGCGCTGCTTTCATTGCAGGTCAATCGTCCACAAGCCAGATCCTGTTTAATCTGCAGGGCAAAAAGGTACCTGTCACCAGAGAGAGGAGAATAATGATGACATCATAGTAAAATGAACAGCCAGCAAATCACTGTAAAGTTTACAGTGAAGTAATGGGCATTTACAGTCTCTCAAACCACAGACTGCACAGTCATGAAATTTAAACTCAGTTTTAATAGCACTAAGCCAACAATTCACAAAGGAGTTTAATTTAAAAGAAGATGAATTTTTATATACAGAAGAAGGATGTTACTTAGGGTATGTGGCAGTTTTTGATTTCAGGGGGTCATAAAAACACAATTAAAAGATTATAGTGCCCCAGAAGCATCGTTTCAGACACACACACTTGTTTTCATCTCTATTAAATACAATTGTACAGGTTTCAGAGGGCTGCTGGTCCCTCTGCTGAAGAACTAAAGGTGCATCATAAATCAGGTCAGATTTTGACTGGTTCTCACTGACATCACATTTCTGAGACTCTGAAACTCTGAACACTGTTCAAAAATCATAAATGTGCAAATGATGTTGTGTTTATAAACTATAAAACCCTGAATGTCATACACATGTTTACAGGTAAGCTTAGACTCTGACTTCTCTCCAGCAACTCATCCTGACATTGACATTTTCCTCATGAAGGACAGACACAATGCTGCCCACCTTCTGCAGCGTGACTGTGTCTATGAGATAGACATGAACTCAACAGACTTGAAACACAAGCAGAGTTACCTGACAGTCACTGTGCAGAGAGGAAATGCAGACCATAACCAGCTCAAACTTCAGATATAGACCAGATACATGGACCTTCTAACTGAGTCTCCACACTTAAAATGCTGTTCTACTCAAATCTGTAAAACAACTAACCAAAACCCTCTCTGAACAGTTTGAGTCTGTTTTTTAACCACTGAACTTGTCATCCATCCTCATAGAACCCATCAAACATAGTTCTCCAGGCTGGAGTGTTTTGTCAAGTTAGAAAAATATTTCTTTGGCCAAAACATTTTGGGATTGGAAGAAATATTTTTTTTGCCAAGCAGTAACTGAAACTGAGTATTGCTAATATTAAGTATTGCTAATATTCTTTAAATGTACAATCATAAATAGATATTAAATTAATTATTTACAAGTACATACAGTACAACAGATTCTGAATTTAAAGGCATTATATCTTTCTAACACATTATATACAGAGGTCATAGAAAACATATATATAGCTGCATGGCTTTAAATGAACAGCACAAATGTCACCTGGTGAGTTCTTCTAACAGCTGTGTGTGGTCTGGAAGAAAAAACTTCACCACAAATCTCAGGATGGTGTTCTTGGGCCCTGCAGACAGAGAAAAGACACAAACTGACACCCCGTCTGGTCTCAGGTTGCAGATGTACATCAGATGTACAGCAACTCATGTATCGCTGATATTTTGACACGTACGTCTGGTCTGTTTCAGAATTGGCTTGAGCAGGTCCAACCAAACCTGAGTGAAGCAAAACAAACAAAACATTTAAACAAAGCAGACAAATGTTCCTGAGCACAACTGTATTTCACACATATTTACTCCTAACAAAGAGGAAAAGTGAGGACACACCTTCACAAACATGGCAGTGGTGATAAAACAACACAGTAATGACATCAAATGTAATACTACATGATTATCACATTCATATGCTGTACCATTGTATTTATACAGCACTCCAGTGGACTTCAAATACTACTATACTAAGTATAGTGCAGTACGTATAGTATAGTAAGTATAGTAAAGTAAGTTGTACTGTTGTAATGTTTTAAATCCACATAAACGTTGATCTGAATGAACATTATTGTGAATTAAAAAATGAGCAGCTGAACACTGTGAAGTAACATATAAACATTCACATGTGGATCTTGTTCAGTATAGACGCCATGTTAAACTACACGTTACACTGTTTGATATACTCCTCACAGCTGTGTGTCGCTGATTCAGCTAAATACATCTTTCCAACAACTCTGCAGTGGGCAAAAAACAGAGAAATATGCTTTGTGAGAAATGAACTTAAGACAACTCACTGTCTGCTCCTCACAAACTCTCTCATCACGTCCATTTAACATGGCGTCTACCTTCAGTAAGGTCCACTGACATCAGAATATAAACACAGAGCTGCTCACGGTCATTTTGTGCTGGTTCTGGAACTCTAAGCCGAAGTAATCACCCTCAATGAGGTTCAGATGGGTGCAAACCAGGTCAAACAGAGTCTTTCCTGGAGCACGATGCTGTGGAAACAGTATGTGATGAAGGTCATTTACCTTTTTAACAGCAGAGATGAAAGACTTGAGTGATATGTAACGTTACAGTAAACTGTGTAGTGAACATCAAAGGCAACAACAAGCAGAAAGAGTTTGTCACTGATGTCACCTCACCTGCAAATAAACACACTGCTAAACCACACACCTGGTGCCAGTGACCTCTGACCTCACTGTTACAGCAACACAAACAGAAGAACATGTGCAGCACAGCTGAAGACAGAGAGGTATGAAAACACACAAGCAGGTCACTCAAAACGTATGATGATCTCAGTCTGCAAGTATCTCAACAAGAGTCACCTGTAGTCAAAATAAAACCTGTTCACGCTGGAATTTCAATACAAGACCATTTTCCTTTGGCAACATTAAACACAAACAGCATCTATAAGACCACATACAGTAGTTCTCAGTAAAACTTTTAAGAATAACAACAAAAAAACCCTCTTGAACCCCAGGCCTCAACAAAATTCCAAGGAGGGCTCAAGATGACTTCAAATTATTTAAAATGAAAAAAACATAAAAAGCTACAACATCTAAAAATCAAGATCTTTCTGGTTATGTCAAGCTCTTTATTGAGTAGAATGAGTTTTTTTTTTTAACTTATTATCACATTACAAAGCCTTCACTTACAAATGATGTTGAAACAAAAATAACACACACGACTGTGGAACTCTTTGTCTACAAATGTGATCATATTCACAAAACATGTAGATACAGAAGTTAATGGAATAAGAAAATGATTTCAAATAGCAGGAAACGGTAAATGTCTGATTCCTTCACAATGACCTAAATACAGGAAGAGTTTAAACCTAAGCCGAGAAAAACACACTCTTAAAACACTCTCTTAATCTCTCCGCAGCTCTTTTAAACTAATCTCAACTTCATCACCTCACACACCTGCCCACAAGCAGAAATGTGTAACTATTGTATTCCATTCAAATGTTATTATTCAAATTTTTTTTTTTTAATATAAAAAAATACGATTCTGCGTATAAAATATGCAGAATCCAAGAATTGATGACATTATTGCTTATTTCTGATTTACTACAGCATGAAGAAACAACATTAACAGTGTCAGTGATTCTTGTGTGGAAAAAGCTGCATTGTGGAGTTCATACTCAACATGTGGCCCTGTGATAAATACACTAGCTACATAAACTTGTCAAACCTGCTGGCAAAAGAAAACTGAGAGCTGGAAATATCTGCTCCGCCTCAGCAGCCCCTAAACCTCTGAACACATTAGCAGGAACCTCCTGGAGGACCTTGCCATGGAGACTGTCTATGCAATGCTGAAACATACAAACAACATCCGATGTGCTGGAGTTTAGGCAGTTCAGCTGATCTGCTTTATTGCAAAATCCACAATAAACGGCTAAATATCAGCATAAAATGAGCAGAGTGACCCACAAAACCCACAGAAACAAAATAAAACATGGAAGCTTTCGCCACAAACAAAGTCAAGATACAGCATGTCACATTAGCTGTGTTAGCATCC
>JAZGTI010008024.1:0-20750 GCA_036877585.1 Botia kubotai
TTATTTTAAACATTTTACTAATTGTTGTAGAACATCTTTCAAGCTAAAACAGTAAAAAAACACACACACAGAGTTTTGGCATCTCGTGTTCTGAAGAGCTAGTGTGTGAATCACAGGAGGAAGTCAGAGGTCAAAGGTCAGGGGCTCTGAGTCAAGAGTCAAATGCCTCGCTGCTTTAATGAAACACGACGCCTGAAGTTTACACTTCTAATGTCTCTCCAGCAGATCTTTACACCCGGTCCACAGACATGATGGATCTTATACTGTACAAACTGTATATTCTATCCCACTACAATAACTGTAACCCCAAATCTAACCCTCACAGAAAACTCTCCGCTGCTTTAGATTTTAAAAAGATCATTCTGTATGATTTATAAGCTTGCTTCCTCACGAGGACCTAAAACTGTCCCCACAAGGTCAAAATGCACTGGTATAATAATAGCTGTGGGGACATGTGGTCCCCGTAATGTAGTAAATACCAGGACACACACACACGATCAACATTCTGTGTGTTATAATCTCTGTTGTTTGGTGAAAGAAACTCCTCATGTTCAGGATAACGATAATCATCTCTCATCTCTCTTTATCTGCTTCTGACGCTTATATGCCATGTGCTGCTTCTCTGTCTTTCATTCTTTCATTCTGTTCTTTATGTGCTGAGTGTTCATGTGTTCTCCTCCATTTTCAATCTCTTTTCAAACTTTTTTCTGTACTTCATTTCCGAGCAGTACTTTCATGCCTGGCATCTGTGTGTGTGTGTGTGTGTGTGTGTGTGTCAGGTTACAGCAGCATATGGAAACGCTCAAGACAGTGAACCAATTCTGGATCACACACACACACACACTTTCACTCCCATTCGAACACATTTGCTGACAGAAATTCCTGCTCGCATTCTTTGTGAACGCATGTATACTTCACTAAATAAGAACATAATAATATATTATTATAATAATAATAATCTTATATTATAAGAGATTATAAAGATTATATATATGTTTTAATTATTATAAAACATAATAATCTTCTATTGTTTTTATATATAGATTTGATTATAATTACCATTGATCACTCTTTCCTTAAACTGATTGTACAACTAATTAGGGACATTTCTTAAAACAACTGTAGTACCTGATATTGTTTTTATCCAAACTACAGTAAAATCCCAGAAAGATTACCAAACAAACACATAAACGTATTAAATCTGTGACTGAGATGTAAGTAGAAGGAAACATAATTAACAAATCAGAGATAATCGGTCTAATATGAGGCAGAAACTGTCCGTGTGTGAGTGTATGGGTGTGCGTGGGTGTGTATGGGTGTGTGTGTGTGACTGATCGTGGGTGCAGTGGATGAACAGGCAGCTGTAATCTCTCCTCGTGTGATTCATAAAATGGGATCTGTGTTCAAAATGGCTGCTGGAGTCTCACACACACACAAACCCACATGAGGTTTAAAATCATTTTTAAGCCAATAGCACCCCTGCTGGTCCACACGAGAACTACAACTCTTCCACAGCATCTGTGTTACATTAACTTCAACAAGAGTGTGTGTGTGTGTGTGTGTTTACCGTCAGGAACTAATCACACACACTCTTTTAACTGTTATTGTTTCTGGATTGTGTTGTTAACGTCCCGTTGTCTTTTGTGTTTTTCAGTTCTGTGCTCTATTCATCTATTCTCTCTTTCATCTGCCTGTCTTGCTCTCATGGCATCCTGCCTCACACACAAAACACACACACACACACACACACACACACTAAATGAGCTTGTAGCGTGTTCTTTTAAAATATAAAACTAATTGTAAAAACTGAAGTGTAAAAAGCAAATGGTTTTCAAACAGGAAAGACGTCCAAAATCGTTTTTAAATAGAGGAATGTGACGTTTAGAATTCTTCTGAGGACAAATTGGTTCCCAAACTATCAGTAAACACACACACACACCCCGCTGAGAGTTGCTGGTTATTTCTGTAAGTGTCCAGCTGTCTTTTCCACATTCCTGTTCTGTCTACTGCTATCTGTCTGTCTGTCTGTCGGACTTTAAAATCAACGTTTTGTGCCGTCTCTGTTTATTAGTTCAGCATGAGCCACAGACATCATGTCTGCTGTTTCTGGAGCACAACACACTCCTCGTCTTACTTTACACACACACACACACACACACACACACACACACAGCCTCCCTTCTTTTCCATACAAGGCAAAAGTTTATGACTGTGCAAGGTCAGCGAGAGAAAGAGAGAGCGAACATGCCCAGCATTATAAATCAATTGAACTCCACCTTATCAGCAAACTACACACCACCTAAATACAATCTCCTCTCACAAAGAGAAACGTTGTTCTTTCATCTCTCTCTCTCTCTCCCTCTTTTAATGTGACTATTTTTAATCTAAAGGCGCGCTGATGACGGAACTCTTTGTTCTGTAAAGTTTTTGGTGGAGTGCTGGCGCCTCCAGCGGCTGTGAGGCGCAACCGCAGGCTGAAGTTTTAACTGCACTCACGTAGAAACACAAAACTTTGTCGCTCTCACAACTTCAGTTTATAATACACGGCCAAACAGACTGGAGGACATTCGCAGATCAATGTGTCTCTGTTTAAAACGTCGTGATATTAAAGATACAGACACACTGAAACAGTAACAAGAGGTTCTACAGACATCTGCTGTTGTACTCCGAGCCTCAGAAAAAATTGGGGACAGAAGTTTATTTTGCGGTTTTGCTCTTTCATACTCCAACTTTGAAAGGAAAGAATGTTTGTTCCTCTCGAGAATAGAGATTCGTGAACAGACCGCATTCATCAGCAAACACACACACACACCAGAAATCTAAAAGAAAACAAGCACACTCACTCAAAACCTCATGCCTGCAGAAGTTTGAGCTCTAGAGAGTCTGAAAGAGTGACAAAGAAAGACAAGACAGACGAAAGAAAAGGAAAGAGACAGATGCTGAGATGGAAAAGGCAGGTGGTCACTGTTTGGGGCTTTAAATGCAAAACAGCAACAGCTGATGGAACACGCTGTCCCTTTAAACTTACAACCACACACACACACACACACACACACACACAATCATGGGCATTTTTTTGTGTGGTTCAGGGAGTTTCCATGACTCTGGTTGCCGGGGGTAACCTTGGAGCTGAAAGGGCCTCTTTATCCTGTTTTTGTGTGGAGAGGAAGGAATGAGAGCAGAGAGAATGAGGCGGAGGGGGGTGAGCGGAGGAGTGACTCAGTGCCAGATGGCAGGGTGTGGTGTGACGGGGGCGGGGGTGCTGGACAGGAAATGGGAGGGCCAAACCGAGTGGGACGGCCTATGGGCGGGGTTTGCGGAGCGCTCACTTGCGCACCCCTGGTGCATGAACAGCGTAACTGCAGCTTATAAACACTTCAACTATAAACATTTTACATCACGGTTCTAAAAAGATACAAAGATTATTTTTATATTGCACATGGATTAATGTTAGCTTTAAAATTATTTAGACTAGTTAAAAAATAATAAATATTATTACAACTGTCAATAAACAGAAATTAAAACATCGAAAAGAAAAATGTATTTGTATCATTTGAAGTGTCTTAAAAAAAACTAAGATACTGTGTGTCTTAAAAAAAACTATATAAACAGCAGTACACTAAAGTACAGTAGTCATTTAGTACTATGATATATACATTTAAAAACCATACAGTACGTTCCCCCGATTCAAAGACTGTACCACTGTACTGTTTTACTTCAACATGCTGATGTATCAAAACCTTTTACATATAAAATCAGATAAAAATAAACAGATCTACAACAACAAAAACCTCGTTAGATCATCAGTTCTGAACTGTTGTTTTTCTGTAGTGTAGTTATTGTGTTTTATTAGTCACATGATCAACAGTGTTTAAATCTATTTGTGGAGTTATGGTGCCATCTACTGGAACAACTGTGAACTGCAGCACTGGAGTGATAACTATTTAGTCTTAGATTTAGTATAGAATATTAAGTATTGAGGGCGAAGAAAAGTCATATAGCATGAGATTTACACACACACACACACACACGTTTAAGTCAAAGTTTAAATACACTCAACAGTGTCAAACGACAGAGACAGGTTGTGATAAAGTTGTTCTGGAATATAAACTTCAAAGCGTTTTCTTGACTGTGACTTTGGCACTAAGTGACCTCTGCAGTGTGGGTGCGTGTGCGTGTGCGTGTGTGCGCCCTCTCTCTGCTCCTCTGGCCCTGAAGGTCTGTAGTGATGCACAAACACTGCGTTCTGAATTACTGATCAGACACACACACACACTGCTGTGGTTAAACACAATCATATTGTAACTCTTAAGAATGGTCAGATAGATTAGGAACTCATTAAACACACACACACTCGGTAATGATTTTAAATCAATGCGCTGTCCACTCACACACAAAGTCCCATGTCAAGATTTACTATAGCAATTACAGCAACCTAATTACACACACACACACACACACACACACACACACATGCCCATGGCTCAGTCTCAATCTGTCCTCCTTCACAGCTCAGAGCTCCAGGGAGCCTGCAGGACACACACACACACACGCACTCACACACGCACACACAGCATCTTATGCTCTCACATCTTCTGAAGTTAATAAGATGCTGAGGTGACCGTACACACAAATACGAACACACACGCACACGAAGAACAAGAAGAAAACATATCGACACACATCTGAGCAAGCACACATTTCAATAAACAAACACATGCTCAAGACCATCACACACACACAGTTCATCTAACAGGCTTTTGTTTGCTCAGTGTTGTGTGTGTTTCTATTTCCCCCATGCAACCACAAGCTGTTAAAATGTACATTCACTGTATCACACGTGTGTTGTAAACAAACACTGGCAGACGATGGATTATAACATTATAACACTGCCCTCTAGTGACAGAGAGAGAGAGAGAGAGAGAGAGAGAGAGAGTGAGAGAGAGAGGAAGAAAGAAAGAGAGTGAAAGAGGGAGAGAAAGAGTGAAAGAGAGAGTGAGAGGAATAGAGAGAGAGAAAGAGAGAGAAAGAGAGAGTGAGAGAGAGAGAGAGAGAGAGAGGACGGTACACTGTAAACTTTAGAAGTAAAACCTGAACAGAACGTGAGATTAAACTTCAGTGTTTGGATGGAGGAGAAAACAGGAGATTAAAGACGGAAACAAAACCTAATAGCCATGATATTTTAACTGTTTACAGTTTACTGTGAAAATATTTCTATTCTGAGGGCAGTATTTCACCAAATGTCGCTTTAAAACCACACACACACACACACGGATGACAAGATCTCAAACGAACAGCACCTGTTATCAAGTGTGCTATGAGATCACACAGGCTATTTTATATGGACAGAGTGAGAACAAGCACAACATTGATCATCAGCAATCTTACAGCAGCTCACTGACCTGAACACAACAGTGAGGAAGACATGACTGACACACGGGGACCTAATGTGTGTTTTCTGCAGTTTATCCACTGAACAAAGAAAACCATCACTAGCTCTCTAGAGCTGTTTATGCCTTTTTCTCTCTCTCTCTCTCTCTCTCTCTCTCTCATTCTGTCATTCTTTGCTGTTGGTTTAACTTCAGGCGTGTGACCCGAGCTGCTAAACCAGACAGAGATGCCAAGAACACACACACACACACACACACACACGCGCACACACACACACTACGGGCTGGGGTACACATGCTCTTACACATGCTCAAATGCACATGCATGCACATACACACACACACACATACACACACACAGAAACCTTTCTGCCATTTTAGATTTTCATCGGTATGATTTATAAGCTTGTTTTCTTATGGCGACCAAAAAATGCCCCCACAAGGTCAACGTTTACTGCTATTAGTTGAGAACATTTGGTCTCCATAAAATAGTGAATACCAGCACACCTGCGTGCACACACACACACACACACACACACACACACACACACACCAATTCAAGAAAACCAAGTGAGTGTGTGACTTTAACAGCTTGATTTCTTTTATATGATAATCAAACATGTCTGTGTTAGAGAGCTATTTCACTCAAGTGTAACTCATTCATGTCACTCTACAGTGAATGATCACTTTCATCTGTCTCTTACACAAAGCTGCAGTATCACAGTACACAAGCGTCCTCAAGCTTTATGAAATAATTCAGAGTGTCTTTTGAGGCTCGACAGCTTTTGGTTACTGTATGTGTTCTGACATCATCTGATACACCGAAGAAAGAAATGTACACAAGTTTTGGAACAAACTGAGGTGAGCAAACGATGACAGAGACTCTGTCTGTCGTAAAACCTCTTTTAAACATCAATCTGACTGTCTGTGTGTTATTTATAAAGCTCTCATTAAACTCACACACACACACTCCTCTTCTGATGGTGTCTGTCTTGGAGACACACTCTCTCTCTCTCTCTCTCTATTTCTCTCTGCTCTGACGGTTTTCTATCTTTAAGACACACACACAGACAGACTCTTGGAGACACACACACACACTCTCTCCTCTGTGTTCTGACAGTTTTCTGTCTTGGAGACACACACACACTATCTCTCTCTCTCTTCTGATGGTTTTCTGTCTTGGACACACACACGGGCAGCGTGCTGTCAGTGGTCTCATGAGGGGTTTAGCTGTGATGGGTTGGTTTGTTTGACCTCTTTCTGTGCTGGAGTTCACAGCAGACTGTCCAATTAAACACAGCAGGCTCACAAACACTCGCCCACCCTTCAGAACAACATTATCTCTCTCTCTCTCTCCTCGAGGGAAGTGGCCTTCTTCACTGACCATAAAGAATAAAAAAACATCACTATTCTGAGAAAGATAGAGAGAGAGAAAGAGAGAGAGCAGCCCTGCTCTCTCGCTCGGCTTAACTGGCTGTCACACACATCGGTTGTATTGCATGTATTAAAAGCAACATGCGAACGAGCTTTTAAATATCTGTTTACTTGTTTCGCTGGTCTGACCGAGCACAATTCATTGGGAAAGGACATTTCCTGCAGGAAAACTAAGGCAGGTTCATCTGTGTTAAACAAACTGCCATGATTCTGTTTGTTCGGTCTGTTATTCCACGACTTCTAGGTTCATGTTCAGAAGAGGTGCGTTAATACATTCGGCGTAATCCAACACTTAGCGGACAATAAAATCAGGACAAAATCCCAGAAACTATGGAGGAATCAAAGAGGAACCCAAAGCAGAACATCCTTTAGATTCGTAAGCCTCTTTTGAGGACCAGAAAAACACCCAGAACGGTCTATTCCTGCTCCATGGCAACGCATTAAATGTCACTCAGAACACCGTAGAAACCACAGAGCAACACCCGGGCAACCACCTACAACATCCCAGCATGCAACACCCCAAACATCACTGACATCATTTTCTCAGCTAATGTGAAATTGTTTTATTTCTCGGTTTGGTTTGGTGTAACTAGTCGAATCAGACGGTTCTATCTCTGCTACAGACACCAGATCAGTGACACACTCTGAATCTACAGCAGAAGTTTACAGAAAACTTTCCAACACTGAGGTTAAAAATGTGTGTGTGTGTGTGTGTGTGTGAGAGATAGCTGTAGGTTTAATTTCAGTCCCTGTCAGCTCATCTGAGCGGAAAACAAACCCAATATAATTTCTGACCAGGCCAAGCCAGAGGTGGACAGAAAACATACACACGCACACACACAAACACACACCCCTTGAAGGAGACAGACTGTAATTACACGAACATGTTATTGACGCATAACCAGACACATATCTGACACATCTGAACATCTGTCATTCAAATACTCTCAAACATCAGCAGAAGCTTTGCCTGGAGTCCCGTGTGTGTGTGTGTGTGTGTGTGGGTGTGTGAGAGAGAGATCTGCCCCAAAACTCTATAGTTAAAGACTTACAGATGTTACAGCACTGATGACAGGGAAATGAATGACTGACATAAAAACAAAACAGCTGTACAAACACACACACACACACACAAATGATATGGCCAATAATGAAATAAAAAATTAATATGTAGACACTACCAGTCAATAACACAACAACAAGAAACAATATAAATAATATATAAAAGCTCCATTTTAGACTAGCTTCAAGTAAAATCAGACATGAAACATTTTCCAGTACAAAATAACTTGTGAATAGTAATTTTTGAAACCTGCTACTCGTCTACCAATTTTAGGTTGTAGGAACGTTTCCGTTAGGTATCAAAAACGTTAAGCATGTTATTTTGAATGTTCTAGGAATGTTCAAAGCGCTTAATTTGATTTACATATCGTATTATCGTTATTGCTTGGTATATCTTTTAATTCTGTAACTTTTTCAAAAAGGTTCCACTAACTACTCAAGAATAACGTTTCGATATATACAATATACAACATTAAAGTTCTACTAACGTTACGGCAATAACTTTTTTTGATAACTTTGAAAGAACTTCTGAACATTAGCCAATGTTCTGACAATGTTTCCTGTTCGATGAGAACAGGAGAACTTAGTGTTTGAATTGGAAAATGCTAAAATAATCCGTTTCCAATATCAATACACAACCAGCAACTACTGACATGAGCAGCGAACAGTCCAGACGTAAAGACCTCGCAGACTGTGAGGAGCTGTGATCCTGTGCTGTGATACTGAAGCTGTGTGAACTACAGCTGTGAACTGTGTGTGTCACTGCGTCTGTCAGCGTCACTCTCCTGAAACGAGCCCCAATGAAAAGTGACAGCTTCATAAAACTTTAAACCTGCAGTCAACCGCTGCACACACACACACACACACACAGGCAGTCAGATGTGAAAACTGCAGATGGAGTGAGGTGAAGCAGAAACATACAAAACCAAAGAGAAACCAGTCATTACACGCACACACACACACACACACACGTCTAAAAGCATCTCTACAGCACTTATTATTTTCCTACACAGGTCGTTCCAGAAGTCTTGGCTTTCGTTTGAATGCTCCAAATACACTTTGACTTTTATAAACTAAACTCGGACCATCTCAGGAGGAACTCGAAGTTCTCCTTTAAATTAGTGGTGCAGGTCACTTAAATCCTGTCAGATTCACTTTGTTTTTACATGTACATAACCTGACTAAACAGAGCAGTAAACGCAAAGTGTAAATAAGACGCAGAACTCAAGTCCAGTATCTCACTCCGAGTTGATCATCTCTAAGTGAGAAAAGTACAGCAAGTGTGTGTGTGTGTGTGTGTGTTACACTGGTCTCTTAATTAAGAGTCACTCCATATCGTGGTTCTAACGGGGTCACTCTAATGAGGTCACAGGCAGGGGGAGGAGCTTCACTCGTTCCTCAAGCGATCACACACACACACACACACACGAACAAAACAAATGCATGTATTCAGCAGTGAGGTGAACGGACATGCTGAAATCAAACACACAGCAGGAGAGAGAGAAAGAGAAGGTGACTTTGGTTAGTAATTGGATACACATATAAACATCTCTTTATCACTCTCTTTCTCTCGCTCTTTTCTTCATGTCTGTCTATCGCTCGCTCTCTGCATCATTCCTCTCTCTCTTCAGTTCCTCCTCTCTCTCTCTCTCTGATGATATTTTTGACATCACAGTGACACAGAAGACTGGCTCAAAAAATGGAGGAGACCACACACACACACGCACACACGCACACACACGCACGCACGCACGCACGCACGCACGCGCGCGCACACATGCACACGCACACACACACACTCCCTCTGAAATGCATTCATATTGAAGACTTAATAAAGCAGCATGAAAGATTTCAGCACCATCAATCTGAACAGAATTAATATGACACGATACACTGTGTGTGTGTGTGTGTGTGTGTGTGTGTGTGTGTGTGTGGGCCCAGAGTAACAATTTAAGACAGACACACTCAGTGTCCTTGAGAACAAAAAACACCACTGATATAATTAAAAAGAGAGTGAGTGAGTGAGAGAGAGAGAGAGAGAGAGAGACAATAACAGAAGCAGGAGGAAAGAAAGCAGAAACAAATGAAAAGAACAAACAAAACATCAGAATGGACAAACACGAAGAAACAAAGAAAAACTATTAAATAAAACCAATGAAGCATCAACAAATAAAATGAAAGATGGTATGAAAGGAATGATGGAAGAAAGGACAGAAGAAAGAAAAGGAAGGACAGAACAAAGGAAAGAAGGAAGGAAGGAAGGAAGGTCTGTTGAAGGTGGATTTAATCAGTGATCTGAAGGGATTCAATAATGAGACTGTCTGACAGGAAATGTCAACAGAGAGAGAGAGAGAGAGAGATAAACAAACCCACAGCTGCAGGTGTGAAGGAGAATCCAATGAGCCAATGAACGATGGAGCAGAAATGACACCAGAACCATTTACAGCACAAGAAAGAAATACAGATGATTACAGAGATAAAAACAATCAATCCCAGCCTTCACTGTCCATCAGATGACCTTCACCACACACACACACCACACACACACGCACACACACCACGCAAACAATTCACACAGAAAAAGCGCACACACATCATACACACACCACACAATTCACACAGAAAACACACACACACAGAAAATGTCATGGAAACAAAATAAACAATGAATGTTGACAGATTGTCTGATATAGACGCAAGAAGGATCATGATGTTCCACCTAACACACAGACACAGACGCACACAGACATGATTATTAAAGCAGTATTACAGAAAAGGGATATTAAAACTTACAATATCTGTGTTTTTGTGTGGAAAAGTCATGTCAACATGTGTCAGCTTATGCCACAGAACTGAGCATGTGAGCAAATGTGCGCATTTGATTTTTGACAATCCTTGAATATAATTTACATTTCATTCATTTTTTCTGAACAATCTCCAGATGTTTCAGTATACAGCGTTCGTCTCCTGTTGTGAGTTCGGTCAGTCAGCTGGAATTTTCAGCACATTCGGGTAAAAAGAAGAAAACCATCATACTTTCAAACGACCTCAAACTATCGCGCGTGATGGAGGTACATTTGTGCTTCGGCTGAGAAGTATTAGTTTGAGAAATCTCTCATCTCGTTTTCTAGGGTATATTTTAGTGATGCACACATGAACGGAACGTTCTCTCTCTCGGAACGATCAGTAATTATGGCAGTAAGAGGTGTGTTGGATTGCTGGAACTGTGTAATTTGTTCCTTTCCCTTCCAGCGGACAGAAAGTTTCCCCGTTCTCCTCCTACAAGCATAAGAGGACGTTTAAAAGCAGACGATAATGATGAAGATTGTGTAGGTGAAGCTCTTCATCACAAAATCATTATCCCCCTTTCGCTGACGTGAACTTTAGAGGAACAAATGTCTGGAGGTGCGTGTATGCGCGCGCTAAAAATAATCCCACACTTGCATTCAACCTCCTGCCGAGTCTGCGGCGGTTGGAAGGTCTGATCAAGGGCTAATTACTGTCGTCACAGCAGACCTACAATTACCACCCTCGCTGAGACCCACAGCAGCAAGAGACTCTGAGCTTTCTTCTGAACCGATCACTGACTGAACCCAAAACTCTGGGCTGTATACTGTAAGGGTTGTAGCGACTAGTCAGCTAGTTCATTAAAGCTGCAACCCGGAACTTTTTCTGTAGCTTGAAGTGTTCCTCGAGTTTAATTGGTAGAGTATTGCGCTGCAAGTCATTCTGTATACTATTTTAATTTCATTTTATTAAATGTAAATGCTACATGTTGCTGTGTGCAGAAAATGAAAACAGTACGCGCACACATTCAGACGTTTAGACGCGATTTTACATGAACGTGCAGCCAGAAAACATGTGTTCCTCAAACTGGCCTGTATTATTCATAGACTCTCTCTTACATCAAGAGTGCATGACGGAGGTTTTAATGGAGTTTGTGCATTCTCATACATTTACTGAAAAAGAAGGAAAGGAAGGAAGGAAGGAATGTGGATTAATATCTGTTTAAAGCAAGTGTGAATTTTTACCACAAGCTGTTGATAGCAGCATAACTCATTGGCTGTAACTCATCGACCAATAACAAGCAAGCTTTGGATCACATGTCCAGAACATAAATGAAAGACTATGAGCTAACAGGAACCAAACAACTAAAAAGATGACAAAACACAGATGAGACAAAAGAGTGCTGTGAGCGTGTGTGTGTGTGTGTGTGTGTGTGTGTGTGTGTTTGTGTTCATTCAGGTTCATTCAGGGGCAAAATAACTACAGGCGAGATGTTTCCTCTAAACAAACTCTGAACAACACCAGAAAGTTCTCAAGAACATAATCCAGCAAAGCTCATGATGAATCTACCTGCAGGTATAGAAGCTAAATAATGAATAATGCTTAAATTACAACATACATTAACAAACAAGAAAAAATAACATTCACAAACTAAAAGCAGAGCGTGTTTGTGTGTGTGTTTGTGTGTGTGTGTGTGTGTGTGTGTGAGAGAGAGAGAATATAACAGATGATAGACACATTACGCTTCACCTCCAGAGAGCACGATTCATTTCATATTAATAAAGACACAATCATAACAGCCTGTCAAAACCATCCTGCATCAATCTCTCACACACAATTAAACATTAAACACACACAAACACACGACTAACAGAAGGACTCAGTGACAAACCCATCACACAAACACACACGCAAACAAACACAAACACACACATTCTCTCTCTCTCTTAGGGGTAAGTTGTGTTTGACTGGAGCAAGTGATGCTACAGAATACAGAAAGACAGATAATGAAGGACAGGAAAATACAGACATACAGAGAGAGAGAGAGAGAGGTGTTGTTGTGCTCTAGGTTTGAGGCCTGAGGGTGTAATAGGGTTTGATATAATGAGACTCAGACACACACACAAACACACACCTGAAATATTCACTGTAACATACACACACTGTTTCTCTCGAGTTTACATTACAACCTTAATACACCGTTTTAAAATATTAACATTAACACACACACACACACTTAATGAAATAAAGCCACACAGACACACGTGTATAACAGCTTGTGCGATGCGGCAGACATATTAAACAGTCGTTTTTCATTTAATAATCTTTCCTTATAAACGACTTATATATTATCTTTGTGAGTGATTTTTTTTTCATTTAATAATCTTTCATTATAAACGACTTATATATTATCGATGTGAGTGATGCTTTTCCACGGAGAAGTGTCACAATGCTACAACCGATTGCTTTGGGTGTTTGCCAGGGTGTTGCTAATGGGTTCTGGGTGGTTGCTAGTGCACCGCTTGGTGGTTGCTAGGGTGTTACCAGGCAACAGCAATAGGGATGCCTGCTTAAGCAAATACCATTTAAAAAAAAATCAGGTACAAAGATGAAGCAAGAGAGAGAGAGAGAGAAAGAGAGAAAGTGGGAGGGTGAGGGAGAGAGAGCGAGAGAGAAAGTAATTTCCGGATGTAATGTAATCCAGCTATTAAAGGAGCTTTAGAGAGAGAGAGAGAGAGAGAGAGACAGAAAGAGAGAGAGAGCGTGTCAATTTACAGATCAACCAATCAGGTCACAGAATAAAGTCTCAATTAATCCAGATTACAGAGATTATGAGCTCTGATCTACAGCAGAGAGACAGTCACAGAACACACGAGATTACATGAGCTGTGTGATGAGATAACCAGAAGAAACATGACAGGATAGAGGACACACACACAGACTAGACTCATGTCTCAACACTCCAGGATTACAGCTGTAATCTCTGGTTATGAATTATTACTCATCAGGGTTTGAGGCCAGCTTTAACACTTAAGACATCAGAGATTATTTGAAGCAGTCTGGAGTTTCTGGAGTTTGTCAAACTCATTTAAAGTAGTTAAACTACAGCCTAATAAAAAAAGGCTTGGAGAGTTCTGTAACCAACAATATGCCCTGCCTCCATTGGTCAGAAACACAGGAAGTCCCACCTCAACAAAAACACGTCGCTCAGGAGAACGGCAAACCAGTTGAAGGTGCAAAAAGGAGGACAAGAGGGAACTTTAAAAAGAGGAAGACATGTTAATGCCTAAAAAGCAACACACAATTTTAAATTCACAAACTAAAATCCCCTTCTGTGGCAATTATTCTCCATTCAGTCCGAACACTCTCGAGTTGCATGTCAAACAAATGCATGAACTCTCTCCTGTCTGTGTGTCCCGCAGGGGGACAGAGATGGGAAGCTATCAGGAGAGGACGCATTAACGTGTTTTATCTTCTGCAGCTATCACATGGAACGGCTCTACACGTTCGTCTCTAAGTGGCATGAAGCATTTAGAGCTCTCGTACACATTTCTCCCCTCGCCCCCCACAGGCCGCTGTGTTACTGTGGTAGTTTGGTGCTAAAACATTCTCTCTCTCTCTCTCTGGGGCCCACGGGACCTCAAAGAGGGATCAGAGTGCGAGAAAGGCATAAAAACGGTCCCCGATCTCTCGTCCCCTTTCTCGCTCCGTCGCTCCGCGTTTGTGTGCCGTGGGAAGTCAAGCTCCAAATCGGAATGAGCAAGCATGCACGAGACCGATGTCACACACGAAAACCAGCACTGCGTTCCATGCTAACAGACACGGACAGTGGCCTCCTCTTCAAACATCTCTCTCCAGCCCCCTCCTGTTTCTCTCATCTCCTCATCTGTCACTTCCACACACCGTTTCATCTCCGCGCCTATGAGGTTCTTTCTCTTCCGTCTCTTTGGATCTGAGTCTCTGTCGCTTTGATCGCGTCTCCTTACCGATCAAACACAACAGCGCCGTTAAAGAGAGGGAGAAATCGCTTTGTGAACACGGAAGTTAATTAATATTCAAAGATGGCTGTTAATTAAGCGAGTGAACGCTTCTGAAGGCCAGGAGGAGAAAAGATGTTGATGCACTGATGACCTAGAGAGAAGAACAGCAACACTGGAACACTGACACAAAGATCTACAAGGACCGTCAAAACAAGCAGACCTGAGGTTTGGAGAGAGAGTGAGAGAGAGAGAACTCGCTCACCTCACTGTAATGATCTGATCAACAGAAACTTTTAACCTACAGTGAACGAAAAGAGATGAATCTTAAATGGTCTTCTGTGCTGAGATGTTAGATGATTTAAATATTACAGATAATTCCAAACCAACATCAATCAGTCCTGGAAACATCTAAAACTCAGAGATCTTTACCATGAAAACCATTATAAATTCCTGCAAAACCAAGAGTTGAGCAAAGAAACCAG
This sequence comes from Botia kubotai, assembly GCA_036877585.1. Taxonomy (NCBI): domain Eukaryota; kingdom Metazoa; phylum Chordata; class Actinopteri; order Cypriniformes; family Botiidae; genus Botia; species Botia kubotai. The sequence goes on from JAZGTI010008024.1 coordinate 15,136, forward strand.
TACGCGCAATCATCTGGTGATAGAAAGTGACTTAGAATGCTCAAATTATACATTTTACCAGTATGTGTTCCCTGGAATTCAAACCCACAATCTTTTCACTGCTAACACAATGCTCTACCAGATAAGCTACAGGAACATTACAGAAACATTAGAAACATAGCCAGACGACAGACAGAGTGACAGACAGATATGTATACCTCAATAGAACAATACATTTAGACAACACAATCAACAAAATTAAACATTACTTGATATTTAAATGACATACAGAACAACAATGTCTAACAGACAGACAGATGTGCAGAGAGACAGACAGAGAGATATATAGAGGGAGAGAGAGATGGATGAAAAAGAGAAGTGGGTTTTGAATAATTGAGCAGAAACAGAGGTTTGGGTTTTTAGATCTAAATGTAAAAGTGATGTTAGCAGAAAGCCGTCGCTCGCTCGCTCTCTCTCTCTGGCGCTGTATTTTTAATAGGTGCTTGTTAAATATTCAGAGCTGCGGGGGGGACGAGAGAGAGTAAAAAAAAAACTCTAAATGGACAAAATGAATGAATATCTGCAGGGAATATCAGAAGACATCATGCATTAAGACCCAATGCTGCTCTGATTACAGCCCAGTAAAATGGACGAGTCGTAATATTCAGAGAGAATAATTTATTGAGAGAGAGAGAGAGAGTGGGAGAGAGAGTGAGTGAGAGAGAAAGGTGACATATTAAAAAGCAGAAATGAAGGGGAACAAGTTACTGGGTTCCGCGAGGAGGAAAATGATGAATGTTGGTGATGAAAACATACAGATAAAATTGGGAAACGAAAACGAGAGAACGAGGTCATGGAAATGAGACGCGGGGGGACAACAACACACATTTCCATACAACAACAGAAGCAGAGTGAAAAATTAAACATGCCTGCAGGAAACCAGGACACACACACAATACAACACAACACAACACAAAATAAATAACACACAGCCTTTGTTTTAAAGGTCGTAAATTAAGGTCAGTGTGAATTGTACGATACTTTAAATAACATTGTTAAAATGTCACTCGTTAAGATGCGCAAACAGAGTTTAGTTCTTTACGCACGAGTTGTTCAGCCAAACATTTATCAAAAAATATACTCGGCTAAACACGGCAGGTTTCATAAACCCTCATAAAACAAACCCAGCCGGAGTACAGATGTAAAATTTAATCACTTTCAATTGAAAAAGTTTCTTTAAGGTGAAAGAACCTAATGCGAGTTTCTACGAAACATTGTTTGAATTAGATTCGACTTTAAAAGCTACTTTCCGAGGGTCTGACATCTTCAATTCGGCGAGAGTTTTGTTCTGAGGTTGGGAGCGTGTAATTATTTTTTGTCTGTTTTGGCCCGAAGCAAGAGTTAGACACCATAATCAGCGATTAAAACGGAAAAATAATACGAAATTTCTGAGAGGAGGAGGAGAGAGAGAGCGAAGCGGCGTGCTGCCATCAGCTTTAGGCACGAGTCTTTAATTTCTTTGAAAATGCAAATGAGTTTCACTGCGTGTGTGTTAGCATGTGTGTGTATAAAGTACACTATAACTCCCAAACTTTGATGATATTTGATAATGCGAAGCAAAAAAATCTGATAATCTTGCAGCCGTGTCATCTCCTTAACCTAATTTAATTGCACGAGCGTAAAGCCTCTGAACGTTTGCTGCCGATAAGAGAAGGGATCAGATATCGTGCGTCTGTAACTTTGAAGACGTGCCTCTCTGTGGTTCTCTCCAGTTATTAGAAGCATCAAACGTTTGCGACAGAAAACGCTCCAGTGCGAGCGTAACGCCAGCAGGAACGATCAGCTAATGGAGTCAAAAATATAATTAAAAACCTTCGCCAATCAGCTCCAATCATGCGTGTGTTTATCAACAAGTGTTCCTGTAGCTCAACTAGTAGAGCATTGCGTTCTCCACAGAGAACCTTTTAGGGACCTTTATTTAGTGTCGGAGCTTACAGTAGTAACAACTGGCACTAATTTAGCTTGATTTGTCCTTCCTTAAACCACCAATAAGATTTAAATTCCACTCTACTTTATTCCTGCTTGGAATCCTTCTAGGTTTAGTGTAGTGGGGCTATAATTGCACATAGTCAAATAGAGCTGCATAAAAACTGTTTAGAGGTGCGTCAAATATAAAAGTGCACGGCTGGTGCGAACAGCCTGGGGACACAAGCGCTTCTTCCCTGCACACGTTTATCGTTGGGTCATATTCAAATAACACCATATGTTGGAGCGCATATGGCAACAGACACGCATATGCAGAGATCCGCGCTGATCTAGAGTCATCTGTAGGTAGGTCGCATGCAGAGCGAAGCATTTATCTGCTTCTGCAGTTCTTTACTATGTTTATTCAAATCCTCATTAGAAATATCTCCTTCTTGGTTCTCTCGTCATCCTTCTTAATGGGGATAAGAATTTAAAATCACAAAGGAACACACATCCCTCTCTCTCTCTCTCTCTCTCTCTCTCTCTGGAGCTCATTTCAAACGTGGCTAATCTTCACAAGATAAATACAGATTAAGCAGCACGAGCGGCTAAAACGAATCTGTGACTCCAGCAAACGAACGCAAACGAATGTTGGAAGGAGAAAACGGCAGCCACACAAAGGCGCAGACGCTGCGCTCAATAATCTGTTGCGTTTGGCAGCACCGATGAGACCGCCGAACAGATGTGTTTCAGGGTGATAAAGGAGGTATGAATGGACGGGGAAACGCACGAAACCCGCGTGTTACGCAAACCGAAAAGGGTCACAAACGGGCTGCAAACAGGCTTAGAAAGACTGACAGACCAAACTTCACCTTTCAGAAAAGAGAGACAGGAACCTTAATGCATTAAAAAGAGCTACATGCTCACACACACACACACGTGATGTTTCTAGAAAGCATTAAACCTACATGCGCATAATACCTCCTTCACATAAACACATTATGAGACCCTTCCTCAAACAGCACACGCAAGCAAAGAGCTTCAAACACGAGATGAGACTCACGATGCACACAGAATACTCAAGACAGGAAAACAGACGAGTGGAAAGAGGAGAGCAGCAGAGGATTGTGGGTATCAACAGGAGAAGAAAGCCTCGGCCTGCCGGTGTTAGTGGCCTGTGCATTAACCTTCAGAGGAAAAACCAAAATGTGAGATTAGGCATTCACAACACAAACACAAACACGAGGCCATTTCAAAAGCATCACCCATCAGAACTTCCAGCTGAATGCATTACTCAGAGCAGCCAGACATGCATTTCCATAATACTGCTCTCACACCCAGCAGCGGCTTATTCACAGAAATACATTACAGCTGGAATTATAGACAGGTAGGCATAGATAAGTATGGATAAATTAATCCATGTTAACTAGCTAAACAGCTTTAGCTTGGTGACATACTGGGGAAAAAAAAGAGAACTACACATAAGAACTACACTGGCTTGAGAGATGAGCAGCTGAGCCCAAACGCTCTCACTCTTATGATTCAGAGCCCTGCTCTAAAATTACTGATCCAAACAAACCTTAAACACATTATTGAACACGTAGAGGTGAGGCTCTTCAGACATAGACCAGAACACCCTAGCAACCACTTAGCAATGCCTTTGCAACCACTCCGTACATCCTAGAAACTGCATAGCAATGAACTAGTCACAACTCTGTGTATCTTAGCAACCACCAATACCTATCACGGCAAGCAGCAACTTCATTTTCTGAGGAACATATCGAATCTAAAAGTAGATCATCTAATTCCTTAACTAGAACTTCAATTATCAACCGACAAATATTAGTTAAACACGTATTAGTGAACACAGAGTTCTTCAACATTAAACCCATTCATTTCACGCAGGGTGAAACTTCACCTTATTTTCCCAACTAGTAATTTACTCTCCCCAAGACACCGGCTGTGATGTATAACTATTATTATCGTTTTCACGAGAACGCTCCACAAAACCCAAATCCCTGAAGTGACTGAAAACAAACACAGCCATCACTTTTCCGCAGGGCTCGTTCTCCCTCCATTTTGGTGACGAATTTACGGGGCTTCGTCATTTTATGCTATTCCAGGAATCCACTTACAATATTAGTCATAATTTAGCTTTTTCCAGTCATAAATACGTCTGCTGTGACTAGCTAATCTTCGTGCGCACTGACTCCGCCCACAAACCTTTTTGGGAATGACCAAACGATCCATTTATTACCTCCAGTCAGTTTCAGACAGAAAAATGAATGGACGAGCGCATAAGCAGCGAGTGGCACTGATATACAGGCGAGCATAAAACTACAGCAAGAACATTTCAAAGATATTACTGAAGTCCTTTGATAGGCCAGTCAGAGCAATTTTCCGCATCCCACCAGCTGAACGGCACCAAACGGCTTCAATATAAGCGAGTGGCAGACTCTGAGGGAACCTAAAACAGCAGTTAATGACACAAACCCACCACAGAGAGGAAAGATGAGGCCATATAAACAGACATGTTCATATCAGCACACTTCAGGGAACCTCCAGCTTTATGAGGACATTACCGTCTGACTTCACACCAGAGCCGTTGGGAATGGCTGAGGCAGATGGTCTATTCGGAGAATTATTTTATGAAGACACATAAAGACAAACCGAGCTCCGGCGACCTGTGTGTGTCCTAACGGCCTGCCAGGACCAAAACAGGAAGTATTAGGAGAATTTTATGAAGGGTTTAGACATGGCTGACTGCAGGGGACGTGAGAGTGATATGAGGGCGGTACAAACCGGAATAATCTTAAAGCGTTCATATTCGACACTTTTATTGTGTTTTATCCCTGAAGGCCACTTGTAAAGTTTACTTTTTTACCAAATTTTCGACACTTTCTCTGTAAAATGACACAGTAAACATGCTGGATAAATAATTAAGTGTGAAAGGAGAAAACAGAAATCCCCAAAACAAAACAAAAATGCAACAATACCATGTAATACAGCACATAAACTACCGACCCTAAAAGTTTAGGGTCACTCACTCATTCTTTATCAATATTTACAATATTTTCCACATTTTAGTATAATATTAAACCCATCCCAACTATGGAATAACGCAAATGGAACTGAGATTTACGTTTATGACTACAAAAATCCTAAATGATTCAAAACGGATCAGCCAGAGATGCTTTTTAAACAGTATTTAAGACTTGCTGGCTTTTATTGGCTGCAATAAATTTAACATTTTACCCATTTAAAATTGTTTAAACATTTACGTTTTTAAGATCATGTTTAACATTTCAGTCATGTGACCCAAAGCATTTGACTGGTACTGTACATTACAGTACTTACATACTTACATAGTTTGTAAGTAATGTGTATGTGTGTGTGTGTGTATGTGTGTGGGGGGGGGCGGAAATCTGCAGTGACACACTCTTGACTCTGCGTCTGTAACTCAGCAGGGACCGATATGAGATGAGATCAGCCGTCTGTGTGTGTGTGTCTATAGCTGTGGAAATAAATGAGGTCGGCGCATACATCAGAAGAGGTGGTGTGTGTGCGCATATGTGCGAGGCAGAAACTGGCTGGCAGGTGTCGCGAATGTGTTCCAGAGACGCAGCTAGTCTCCATGGAGACAGAAAAAACAGACCGGCAACATAACGAAG